>VOQJ01021133.1:64623-102829 GCA_015052665.1 Apistogramma diplotaenia | reverse complement strand
CAGCAGCTGCTCTTTTAGCTCGCAGACACACTGTGTGACAAACTGCACACACTTTGTGTGTTTGCTCATATTTGTTTAGTATTTAGAAACGTTGCATTTAAAATTACCTGCGACACCTTGCTGCCTTTGTTTCCTCCTCTTCAGCAGAGCTAGCTAACATGCTGAAGGACCGCGAGCACAGCTATAACTCGGAACCTTTAGCTTGATTGTAGCGCTATAAATGATGCATAAATTACATGGTTTTGCGTCTTTAATCTCTTTATATGCGATAAGGGATGGAGGACACGCCGGTATGATTGTCTCTTATGTGTTATTGTTCCTCCATTCGGGCTGAGACCGTTTGATGTTTGACGGCAGTGACCGGAAATACAAACTTCTCTCAGACGTGTTAAAGCTAAAGTAACGACTCTGAAAATTTAAGAAGTAGAAAGAACCGATATTTGTGTAAAAATGTAGGGAGGAAAAGTAAAAAAAATCATACAAATAAATACTCAAGTAAAGTACAGATACCTGAAATATGTACTTAAGTACAGTAACGAAGTATTTGTACTTCACTGTTAACACTGAGGCTTTTCTGCACTTAGTTATTCTGATAGTTTAAGTGATTACACTTATTTTTAGTTTAATTCAGTAAAATTACAATTGCAGGACTTCTGCTTTTATATTTTATTTTATGGACTTGACCTTAATGCTGAGAAGTTTCTTCACTACTTAAATCTTGAAGTTTACTTTTAATCAAGAGGGTAGGTACGCACCCTAGAGGTTAGGAGTTAGAATAGCAGGCAGTCGGGCCTCTATGGCAACAGCTTTCATAAGATAAAACACGAGCCAGTTACACCACTCAGTGCTTCAGTCCAATAGTCAAAGCATAAATAAACAAAACAAAGTGTATGGTCTTTATTTGATGTGCTGAGAAGGGCTGTCCAGGTAGGCTATATTTCACTTATACAACAAATGTCTTTGTCTTGATTTAGGCCATTCAGCCAGCACATGAACAGAAGCACCTGCAAATAAATTATGGCATTTATAAATCGATGAACCAGTCTATTTCAGCCCCCCCACCTGATCACCCCAAATCCCCTATATTCACTAATTAAAGAGCAGCCGACCGTTGAAGGCCATCAGTGAAAACTAACTCTGACCCTAAACGGCTGAACAATCAACCCCTGAGATTAACGGTCCCACGTGCTCGCAGGAAAGGACAGGGCGAACAGCTGTTAGTGCTACAAAAACATCAACACTGAAAAAAAATAAATAAATACAAAGTTTGAATGTTTTTAATTCTTAAATTTCATTTAGTATATATATTTTAATCATATCTATGTGATACAAATGCTAAAGATAGAATTAGGATATCATGTGTTTGTGTACAGTACATGTACCAGTTACTCAGGATGAAACAAGTAAAATAAACATGAACAACAAATTATTTAAAAAAAAACACACACTCACACACACACACACACACACACACACACACACACACACACACACACTGCCTGTCCTGATTCAGTCAGCTTTGCAGCCAGTGTCATTTCATGCTGCTCTGTCTTGGCTTAGCATTCAAGTCACGTTTCTGACACTAAATCAGGCCACGTCTCGGGCTGCTTATTGATCATCTTCTGTGTGATGGCTGTTCAATAGTTCAGTATACACTAAAGATCATCGTTTCCCATGACAGGCAGAGTTGAGCTGCAGAGTTTCTGGGCATGTCGACCTCCAGGTTTATGTCTCCCTCTAGGGGTTGGATTGCAACTGACACTCTTTGAGCCTCCGGGTTCAAGAGCCTGAACTTAATCTTGTGTTCTGTTGCTTTCCGCACTGAAGCTCGATCATCTTTGGCTTTGCAAATGTACATTTCAGGTTCCGAGTCTGAAAGCTGCGAGTCTCACACACAGAAAATGTGAAGTAATCACTAGTGCAGGACATACAGGTTCACCTTAGGCCCAGTGAACCTGAGATCCTCCCTGTGACTGCCGTTTGGCCTCCATGAGGCAGAAAGCCTCTTGCTCCTCGCTTATTTCTTTCTGCCTCTTCTCATCCAGAAATGATACCAGAGAGTCCCTCATGTCCACCACCTCGATCATCTGCTGAAGGATTCGTTCTTCTTCTGCCTGCTGCTCCGGGGTCTTATCTGACAGACAAAAAACAAAGCACACTTTCAAACACAGACTATATATATTTTTGAAGTCTAAACTGAGACATGTTTCTTGTATTTAAACTCACTAGTATGAAAAACATGGATACATGGTACTCTACTCCTCTTTCCAGCATCTGCTGACTTTGATGATACAAACATTTCACACTAGTCCTGCTGGGAAAGATTCCCAGACACACTTGTTTTTACTTGCCAGGAATCAATTTTTCCATAGGCGTAAAAGCCCCCTCAGCGAGTCACTACAAACCTCTGATGGTTAAACTGCATTTTTAAAGGAGGCTTGTGCATTTTTTAAAAACCACGTCTATGTTGAAAGCACGCAGGTGCTTTCGTGGTAAATGTCCTGTCTATACTTGTCACTTTTCTGAGGAAATTCTATGCAAGGAAAAGGAAAAAAAACGATTGCCTTCTTCCTGTGGAAGAATACATTCCATATATGGCAGCTGAAGTGCTGAGGCCATTATTGCACTGTTGAAACTGCTTCAAAGAGGCTCTTTGTGGCCCATTTGGCCCCATCTGGGACATTGTTCAATGTTCTCTGGACATGGGGGCTAATATTTTGGGGCTTCCACTGTCACCTGTTGGATATTCAACAAATGTAGACACATTTAAAAATTACTGTCAGGCATGTGTGTTCCTGTGTACCTGCAGGCAGCCTTAAAGGAGGCGAGACTACAAACAAAAGCCAGAAAGCTTCTGGTGTCAGAAAAAAAATCTTGTCTCTTCCCTAAAAAGCCACAGTTTAGTGTCCAGCTAACTCTGGAAGAAACATCATCAACAGACTAGTATAGCAGCATTAATGCTAGAAGCAATCTGACATTATGGTCATTAGCTATAATTTGATGAGTACTTTGGTTATTTCCATTAAAAACATGGTCCAGTAGTGTAAAGCAAAGTGCAGGAGCGAGCTAATGGGACGCCGGCGGGAGCGGCAGAGACAAAGACGGCATTGACGTGCTCATTAGCAGGACAAACACGCACGGCGGTACGGGCCGCGCTGCGCCTGCTGCCTGTTTACGAGTTGTGCTGCTCTCTTTAAATACATCAAAGCCGGTTTCAGGAACAAGTCTGTGTGTGTGCACACCAAAGTACACACCCTTCATCTCCATGTACTTCCGGAGCTCCAGCTCCAACATGCCCTGCTTGTCCTCGAGTTCCAGCTGTCGAGACCTGCGAGAAAAAGCAGGCATCAGCGGAGTCTTGTCAGCAGTGCATCGCTCTAAAGACACGTGACAAATGAAGTGTGACTGTAAAGAAGACGGGCTGTTAGCGTGGAGACGACCAGCCAGCCAGCAGTGTTTGGATGTGAGACCTGCTCTGTCTGCCACGTCGCTTGTATACAGAAGCTGTGCTGTATTAGTCATGTGACTACACAAGCATTCACTGTTTGAAAGAATGAATGAACCAGTGAGGGTGCAGACTTACGCCACCATGAGGTCCGACTCCTCAGAAACCAGTGCATTCTTCTCATGGACGAGCTGGATCCACTGCTCGATCATATCAGGAGAACCGCTGCTGCCTGCAAGTAAAAAAATTAAAGAAAGAAATTTCTGTGGTTGAGTTCTTTAAGAAAAGGGGAAGACGTGGTTTGTTTTTTTTTGGAAAGTCTCGATGAAGTGTTGAGGAACCAGATTTATTTGGAGCCTCTGACACAACATCCATGTGAGTGTCTGGAAGCACGCACGCTAACTTGGATTCTAAGAGGCCATAATAAAAGGAAGTCAGCCGACTTACAAATTTAGGCAAAATCAGTCTAATGTTAGACTCCCATAGATATAAAAATTGGGGTAAATCCAATATGTGGTCATAAAGCAAACCTTATACTACCTATCTAAGCTGAAATTAGCATCATAATTTTAGCTTTTTACACCTCTTTTTTATGTACATGTCAAAGCAAAATACTATAAAGTAAATTATTTTGAGGTGAACAGCCCTTTAAATACCAAACCACTTCCCACATTTCCACTTTGATGAGCTATAACTGCTCATATATAAGCACACTAGTGTAATCATCCTATTTCAGACTGCGCTGTAACTGAACTCTCATGGAGTGATTATATTTCTTTTAATTCAGTAATAATATTATAATTGCAGGACTTTGCTTTTATATTTTAGCATTTTTACTTACTTTTCCAGCCTTTTGTCAGATCTTCCTTATCGGTATGAAACAATCAGTTGACTCACCAGCTTCTCCTCGCAGTGTGCGCTCCAGCGTCACGCCTTTGTCCTCCAGGTCCTTGTAGGTCACTTCAATCTCTTCCAGCCTCCTCTGGATGGACTGTGAACCACAAAGAAGAAGATATACATTTGAATTTTCGATTATTATGGGTCACAATCTCGCTGTAAATTCTTTCACCACCAAACACACGGTGGTCGCAGCATGTAATGCCAAAAAATTATTTTACATTTGTAATTACAGCGTTCTTCTTGATTGAATGACTCAGGAAGGAGAGGAAAAATGGAGTCCAACTGCTCAACTTAAACTTTACTGTTATGTGAAGAATTATATGCAACATGAAATTAGAGAGCATTTTGTGACAAATCTGAATAAATTCTCTGAGGGAATATGCACAATATAATGTGATGACATCATCCAACAACTGCGCAAACACTGTGGTGCACCTGATTGGACGCATGCCTCGAGTGGGTTGTCTGCTTCTGAAAAATGTGTTTCCCTAAATATTTTAGGTGGGAATGAGGCAGCTGATGGATTCGTCTTCATCACAGGCAACTGCTGGTGCAAATGCTGCGTTGCGATTTGCACCTTATTTGCTTATAACAGCATCAATCTCAGCTTTATGCAAATGGCACTGCATGAGTGGTTACATCGTTACTGATGATATGAACAACCAAAGATTTTATGACGTCACTGAAACGACATGATTTAACTTATTAAGTTGGACTCACCTGAGCTTTGCGGAATCGCTGTAATTCACTCATCCTGGCACGCCGCTCCAGCGTCTTCATCTTCATCAGCTCAAGCTTCTCTGCTTCCACAGGGTCCGATGGTACACTCTGAAACTGGGAGCACAGTAACATTACTGGCAGTGTAAAACATTTAGACCCTGAAAAACTGGAGCAAAAAAAACTAATCTCCTTACTTTGTCATCAAACAAGTCAATGTCTTGTTCAAACATTGGATCATCATCGTCGTCATCGTCATCATCTCCTTCCACGCCCTCCTCCGAGGCACTGTGATGTCGGAATGTTGTCTCTGTGGGAAAACGTGAGAATGAGTGTTGCAATAAGCCCAGACCAATCCAAGACCGGTGATGAGTTTTCAGCTTACCCACTCTCCCCGGCTGGTTAACGTGGACACTGAGCCGCGTGTCTCTGCTGATCCTCGGAGAGGAGAGATTCCACGGAGAAAACTTGGATCGCACCCGATTTGACGGCCCGCTCGGCATCTCTTTTCTCTTGAAGCAGCGCCGGTTCCTCTTCTCCCGCATGTGACCGGCGGTGCTCCCGCTCCAGTAGCCCTCCTCTTCCTGCCCGTCCAGGCCCTCCGTTTTAGGAGGGCCCGCATTTGCGGACGAGGAGGAGCAGGAGGAGGATCCGCCGTGGGTCTCTGAATCGGAATCTGCGCTGAAGCTGTGAAGATTCACCAGCTGGGTTTTTTCCTCATCGGTCAACTGCAGCTTTCGCAGTGACTGTTTGGGACGGGAGTCTGGTTTTGCTTTGGAGGCCTCCTCAGGAGCCGGAGGTGACTGTTCTTCTGGGGCGGAGAGACTGGTGAGGTGAATTGTGCGAGGTTTTGCTAAAGGAGAAGGCTGATGGCTGGGAGTAGTTTGCTGAAAGCGGCGTGGCTTTGGAACCGGACAGGGAGGCATCTTCTCTCTGCCCTCCTCCTCCTCTATGGGGGCTGCTACCTCAATTTTAGGTGGCTGGTCTGTGGGAGCTTTTGATGCAAGTGGTTCTTCAGAGTCTTCTTTTGACTCAAATACGTGGGGGTCTTTTTCCTCAGGTGTACGTGATTGTGTGTGAGTAGGAGGACAACAGTCCAGAGTGTGATCGTACTCCTCATCTGATGGTGATGGTGTATAATCACTGGAAAGTCCGTTTTCTTCTTCTGCCTCTCCGTGAGATCCTTTCCTGCCCTAAATAGAGCAAGAAGAAGAAAAAAATAAATCAGTAAATACATCAAATATTATGATCGTCTTTCACTGATGTGTGTGCTTGGCCCCCACTTTAGTGTTATCTTCACATAAAGCAAAGTGCATGTTTGATTGAGTTCAGATTAAGCGTTTCAGTCGCAGAATAATCCACTTCTTCGCCTTCAAAAATGTGATCCGATCTGCTTTGCTGCATCTGGCTGAATGTGAGCAGCGGTATTATAGCGTACACTTCATCCCGCTGCTCCTGTCATCTGTCACTCTGTCATCATTAATAAAACGCCGGTGACGCAGAGCTTTTAGAAGTCACGCGTGCCCGTGGAATCGCACTGCCCACACAGTGTTACTTTGGATTATGAGCACTTTAAGCCGCCTCTTTATTCTTCCAGTCGCAGGTTGACCCGAGCTTCAGCTGTCCAAACAAAGCTGTTCAGGAGCTGCTCTGGTTTTCTACGTGATTTCTTTCCCTTCGTGTGATGAACACGGCATTTTCTCTCATGACTGAATTACCATAATGCTGTCATCATACATCACTGTATTCACTGGCCTTCTTATGTTGCTGAGGTTTCCCCATTGTTGCTCAGCAAACCTGATGCCCCCCCCACCCCCCCCCGTCTCTTTGATGGCTTGTTTTGATTTGCAAATGAAGGACAGCCCGTTTCTTTTGTACGGAGAGCTCCTTCGACCACATGTTGTGGGTTAAGCGAAGATAGATAAATAGCTACAACTGGAATATGTTAAAATTATTACTATTACATGGCGCTAACTGTTTGGAAACAGACATCCTCATTGCATACATCTCCGCAATCTTGCTGACGCTGAAACTGTCAACCATACAGATGACGCAACTGAAGATTGTGTAACGAGGGCGTAACGAACGCTCAGACTCAACATGCTGTCTGGAGTCATCAGCAGCAGAATGCTTCACATCTGCTCCCTTCAGTGACCCACCTCACAAGATGTTGCAGGCCCATTTGCCAGCTCTTCTGAGTGCAGCTCGCAGTAAAATTTCCCTGCGGAGAAATCAGAGATAAAAACAAAAAAAATGATTTGGAAATCTTGAGACAAGTGAATGTTGAAGAGGGAAACTCCTGCTGTTTTCTTAAATTATTAATCTCCTTTTAGTCAGAGTAGAGACCCCTTTGAAAAAGGGTCTCAGCACAAATGATTAATTATACACATAAATAATTAAGCGGTGCTTCACTTATAGCGGCGAAAAATCTGATCCCGGCTTTGGGAGAACAATCATAGTGCAGATGCAAGAGCTGCTAAAAACACATATACAAGCACTTATATTACAAACAATAATGCAGCATCGAGCAGCTTTCTGGAGGAGTCGAAGAAATAGAAAAAAAAGACAAGAGAAGACGGCTGTGAATGAGAAGAGCATCGGCTCCTCGAGCGAAGCCAAACAGCTAAAGGTTTGAGTCCCACCCAGTTACCTGTGTCTGGGTCGAAGGTGTAGCCTCCTAGCCTAAGTGTGATGCCGCACTGAGTGCAGGTGAAGCAGGTACGATGGAAGAACTTTCCCTCAGCGCTGATTCGCTCCAGCAGGTAAACCCTCGAGCCGCAGAAATAACACTCCTCGCTGTTTGTCAACACGGGAATATCAGGCTCGGAGGCCGGCTCAGTGATGGGACTGAGCTCAGCGGGGACGGGAGCTGCCAATGACTGAGGAAGAAGGTGAGACAGCAGACGAATTTAACGGAGCAACACTGAAAAACTACGGGTTTTTTTTAAAAGCTCTGTATTGTGAAGAAAGCTCCCAAAGTTGAATCGCACTCACGCTGTCCTCATCTCCCATTCTCGGCTCTGTTCCTGCGGCCCGTTTGTCAGCTGCCAGCTTTTCCTGCAGAGAAAATACATTTTTTTTTCCTTCTTCAATGATTCTGAGAACAGTTACAAAGCAAGCACGGTTAAACAATGCTAAAAGACCAGAACAGGAGAAGCCACATCCTCTGAAAGAACATTTTTGTCATCGCAAACAGGAATCCCAGACAAAGCAGACACGTGAGTCACCAACAGAGCGAAGGCCCCCGGCGCGAACTCCGGCCAACACGCTTTATCAGAGGTTCCTGCGTGCTGTGTAAACAGTGAACTCGAGGATACAGCGGGCATACCTTACGTCTTTGCAGAGAATTGTGCTTCAGCTTGCTCAGGAAAAAGACCGCTGACTGTGTCCGGGAGAGGGACAGAGACTTGGACGACGGCAGGACGTCTGCAGGCTCTGTTGCCAACACGAAATGAAAAATGTCATAAAAAAGGGCCACACAGCAAAATCAGCTTATCTTAAATGAGACTTAGACTGCTCATCTGAAGGCACCTTAATGTACGAGCTGGCCTACTTTGCAGTTCTTCACACAGCTGCCCGACATACACTTAAGGTACCATTTTTAAAACTGTCAACATGCAGTCTTTCATGTTTAACTCTGTCAGAAATATGATCAGTCAGCCTTGCGTGGATTTTTTTGGTGGCGTCGCAGCAAGCAGCGGTTGAATTTAACTTGTCAATCCACATAAAAACTCTTCAGCTCCAGTTGTGACTATCACTGCCTCCCTTTCATCATTCAGATAAGGTTACGCGAGACTGACAGCTCCCTCCTGCTTGCACATCAGTCAGCGGATCCCAAGCAGAGCAGCACAGCATCACAGGCAGAGTAAATCACACCCACCTCAGCTCATTCAGTACCTCCAAAAGGCTCAGCTCACATCTACACTGAACTCCACATACTAAGAAATAATAATACATTTTTTTAAAAAAAAGGACTATAGATATACCTCTAAAAAAAGGCAGGAGAATTGTTTCCTTCAGCGCAGGAAAAGCAGAACACCTTTAAGATACGCTGCTCCCATCAGACCCCCCTCGATAAGTCAGCTCTACACCGTGACTGTTGGCTCTGTCTGCTGCTGGGCTGGCTCAAGTGCAGGAGAGCAGCACAGCCAGTAGAGGCTGGCTCTGAGCGCAGCACTAGCCACTTGAGCCCAGTGAATTCTGGGTAAGATGCTCTTAAAGGGGCAGCGCGCCGATTGGGACGCTTCTCATCGCTGAGCGCATTTCAGTGGGAGGACACCTGAACCTTTTGAGGTGATTCTAATGCTGTGCAGTGTCTAAGCAACCACGTTATGTAAGTCTGATGTGGCTGTCACTAACAGAAATATATCATGAGAAAAAAAAAAAGTCCAGTGGCATTAAATAAGCACATTTAACTGTGTAATTTTGTGACTGCATCTAAATTTGACCTTGTTTGACATTTATCATCAATGCAAATATTAGAGTTAGAATATTAGAGTTAAAAACTTTTACCTTTTGTTGGTACAGTGAAAGCACTTTGGATCTGGGTGAGGTAGAGGACCATGGACAGCTTGTCTATGTGATCGCTGTTAGCCAGGCTGCTGGGAGACATGACGGGGGAGATGCCCAGCTCCTTCTCCAAGACACTGAAGGCCAGTTGGTTGTTGTGAACAGTGTTTGACTCATCCAGGGAGGACACATCGCTTGGAAGGAATGAGCAAACAAGATCATTCGGCTGCATTAAATACAGGCTTCTCACAGCAAAGTTGATGTGTTACTGGCAGCTGATGAGAATTTCATAAACAGTAACGGTTCCGATTAAACTGTTAGATAACCGTAAGGCAGCAACTCACATGAGGTGAGGTCTGAAGTGGTGGATCAGGGCGCACAGAGCCAAGCCGGACCTCCAGGACTGTGTGAAATCTTTCACGTTAACATTTTTATGACCCGCAGTGTGTTTCTGACACCATTTCAACAGCTCCTCAGAACCACCAGCTGAATCTGGGGAAGAAGACACAGGCAATAAATCAGAGGAGACTATAATAGGTTTTGTGGTTCATGTCAGTGCTAATCACAGCATTTCCTGGTTTATTTAGCACAAAAAAAAAGGTTTAACTGGAATAACCCGAATAAGCATCGCTCACCTTGACGTATGTGAGGTGACTTGTCCTTTTGTTTTCTGAGCGATGGAAGAGATTTATCAGCATCATACAGGTGCTGCACCTAAGTCATGTGACAAGGAGACAAGTCACTGCATGCAAAGATGACAGATGATGACTGATAATTTCCAAATAAAACTGAAAATCTGTTTCATTTCTTAGCACAGCTTTGACGAGTACTTGAAGATGGTACCAGACTATTTGTCTCCCTAAATAACCTTCATGGTGACAGCTTAAAGGACCTCTGATTTGAGTCTCTGTTGCCTAAATAAAGGATAATACCTGATGGGTCTTGATGGCGGAGAGGTTAACGCTCTGGTACCGCGTTCTGGGGTCGATGCTGTAACCAGAGTAGTTTTTGCTGGTGTTCTCTGGTGTGGTTTGGGACAGGAGCTGGTAAACACTCTCTCTGTATACTCGTGAAGAAATGAAACTGAGGTAAAGACAAGCAAAACCAAAAACAACCAGCACCTGTGGCATTGAGAGGAAGGGATAACTGCTGGTTAACTATATCTGACACTGTCCATTTTTGTCTGAGCTGCAGGTGTAACTCCATGTCAATGGAAATAACTTTATTATGTAATTCAAGTTTTGAAATCCAGGCTAACATTTACCACTAAAAGCCTAATTGTTTTATTCTGGTCACATCCGGGAATCATGCTGAAATAATTTTTATGCCTATGCAATCAGAATAACTATCCATCATGCTGATTGTGTCAGGATGGGTAGTGTTACTGATGATGAGACTCACAGGCACACAGAAAAGTGCTATATTTCCCTCCTTTATGTAGTAAGTTTCATTCAAAGCCATAGAGGGCAAGAAGTGAGAAACAAGTGTTTTAGGAAATCTGTTTGACACACAGATTATAAAGAGATTATGAAATAAAACTGTCTAAATACGGTGCAACTTATTAGCTGTATTAAACTTACCGCTCTGCTAGGACTTTGAGATGTTGGACCCCCATGCCCCAACTCCTAACCATCCATGCTGCATCAAAAACAGCCAGGAACCCACGAGCAACGCCCGTACCGAGAGGCCAGAAGGGCTGCAAAGAACATGCATAAAATGTCACTGTAGAACAGGAAATGTCATAATCAAGAGTAAATGCAGCAGGCTGTATTATCCAGCTCGGAAACACGTCACCCATAAAAATGTGTGAAATATAAAATGCGGCAGTGTGTCGGTCTTAGTTTTAGAAAACTTAATGTTTATCGATACTGTCACACAGGTAAGCCCAACCGAGGGTGTTAGCAACTCTGCTAGATGGTGCTATGCGCTAAGGATGAGCTTGTTAACGCACAAAAATTACACAAAGATTGAAGTTCTCGTTTCTGGTGACAGACACACACACACGCACACACACACACACACGGAAGCTTCAGGCTCATCTAAACACTCAGTTTCATAAACTTTTTTAATCGCTCAGATCTGTATGAGGTCAGTTTCATGGGACATGTTTATACAGGGACAGCTCTGGCTACAACCTGCTCTTCAAACCTTTTGTTTGCTAAGGACAGCCACTTAGAAGAAAGTTGGCTCAAGGGGAGGGGCCTTTAAAGGGGGAGGAGTTAAAACTGCTTGTTTGAAGTGTGATTCATACAAAACTTCTACAGCAGAGACAAAAAATCGAAATAATTGTGTGGAAATTAGCATAATATGCTCTCTTTAACTAATTTATTTAACTCTGATTTACTTTGGCCCACAGTACAATTTCCCTGCAGCAAGTGGCTTCTTTTTACTGCAAGTTAATCTTATTTATTTTGGTTCCAGTCTTTCAATAACTGCACATAACAATAGGAAGCAATACAATATATTGCAATACAATATTCAGTCTCTCAGTTAGCTACAATAGCATGATGCAAACTAGGGGAAACGACCTGTGCTGCCCCTTACCTCCACTAAGCAGTCTCCAACAAGACCAAGTAACAGCTTCTTGCCCCTGCTCTCCTTGACCAGTGAGGCGTTCTCAGCGCGGTGCATGCAGGTGAAGTCGAACATAGCCACATCTCGCTGGCCGGCATGGTTCTGAGCAAACTGGAGGTCAGGCAGTTTGCCGCCAGTGGAGAAGTAGGCAGCATCATAAGCATAGCGGCACAAAGCCTCATAATCCACATTAGCAGGTGCCAGCAGCTGTCCTGCATCACCATAGTCCTGCAGAGGCAGAGAGAGAAAGGTGGTATTGGATGACTTCTGGCACCTTCCCTCACACAGATGACATGCCTTGCACTTGGTTTCTCACATTAGCTAATGGGCCAGGCAGCAGAGGAAGAAGAGATGACTGACAGTTTGTGTTTTCACACTGACGCAGCAGCAGGGCTGTTGGTTTCTTTCTCTTTTCTGGCCAGAGTTGGAGCTTATGCCAATAAGAATCACACTTTTCCCGGGTAATGGATGTGTTGTTCTCACCTGCTTAATGACCCCCTTCTTTAACAAGCTCTTCTTTTTGGCAGTCATGACAAAATAGTGGGTGTCGTCTTTGTAGTAGACAATATTCTCCAGATCAATACCTGGAATGGAGAAGGGAGAGAGAGCTTGTAGGACAGGCTGAATGAGACAGCAAAAGCATTTTAGTATTTCCCTCAATAGAATCTTTGCTTTCTCTTTTGGTTTAACCAGTTTTTCAGATATGACAGCATCGTGTCATACACAGGAACATCAAACTGGAACAGAAATAGAAAGTCGTTCAAATGGGTGTGAGCAGAGTAAACAGTTATTAAGGTCATACTTTCAATTCCTGTAAAATGTTTCACAGATATTAACCTGCAATAGGTGCAAAGTAGCTCCAAAACAAAAGGTCAGATTGGCCCACGGTTCACAATGTGACAGGAAATTAAAGGAGCGTGGCTGCTCGTTTCACACTTTGCGCTGAAGCCAGACCGACAGTGTGAACGCTTATTTCATGCCTTGAGGGCTGCATTCAGCAGTGTGCAACAGAGGGAGGATTAAATGAAAATAAAAGCGCTCGTGTTGTTATTAAAAATGTTACGGTTCACTGACTCTGCTTCACAATTCAGGTTCTCGCTTGGCGAAAGCTGTGGAGTGAAAACCAAAGATTTTCTCTTAATTTTTTAAATATTGTACTACAGATAAGAGCAGGCAGCTGCTCCGCTGCACATTACGACGTCCTCTCCCAGGGATGCCTACCAGTCTCATTGAGTAGCTCTTGGAAAAACTTCTGGTTGTAGATGCGGGCTACGCCGCTGATCTCTTCCACTTGGCTCTCGGCAGCTGTGTGTCTGTTGATGAAATTGGCCGTGATGCCGATGGCCAGTTTTCCTCTCAGCTCTTTGTGCTTAAACCCTGAGAGTTTGGGTGAGAAAAAGGATTGATGAAAGGCAACTTTTTGACAAAGACTGCTGAGGATTATTTGTAATAACTATGTGTTCCAAGCAGGCCTTGTGAAATTAGTTAGCGGCCCTTGTTGCATCAGTAGGAAAAGGAAATGATTCAAGTCTCACCGTCAGGGACAAATCTGCCTCCTCCAGCAGAGATGAAGACATCAAACTGGAGGGCTGCAGCGGGATGAGACGGAGGCTGCAGTTTGGCCATCCAACCTGTCAGAAAGACATCAAACTTTCATGCGCTCTGCACCTAGGTGGATTTCATCACAACTGCACTGCTTTGCACGTTGGTGGTCCGTCAATATTTCCAGTTTTTAGAAACAACAACAGCGACTAAAGTAAGCAAACGTAATCGAGGGAATGATGAGGACGGTGGTTAAATGCACATACCACTTTCACCCGAGGGCTCGACCAAACCCCGGAACTCGACTCCGGTGTGCACCTCCACACCGAGGAGAAGTGCCACCTTCAGCAGAATCAGCTGCAGCTGACGGATGCCTGGAAACACACACACGTGCTTTAAGAACTCCACTAATTTAAAAGGTAAAAATATGTGGAAAATTCACTGGTGTCTGAAATTTGCTTGTCTTGTCCTGCTAATTCATAAAATGACACATCACAGAGAAGTAAAAAAGCCACAATTAATTAACAAGGTGTCATTTCTGGCTACAAATCCTGCTACAAGTCACCTGTACGTATGGGAGCTGCATAATCAAAGACAGCAGCAGTACAATAAGATCATTTGATTCACTGTAACCATTTTGCCACATACAGGCTCTCTGTCTCATAACTGCCTGAGTGACTCACTGATGTGGTCCAGAGATCCAGAGCAGAATTTGCCGTAGAACTTTTTGGCTCCGAGCTCACGGAGGTCATAGATGGTGTAGGGCCACAGATGGAGAACGTTGTTTCTGGAGAATGTCTCTCTCTTCTCCAGCAGCACCACCTGAGCCCCCATCAGGGACAGTTCAATGGCCATTCTCAGGCCACATGGACCAGCACCCAGCACGAGGCACTAGGAGAGAGGAAATCAGCAGTGAGATGATGAAAATCAAAGAATGAGGAAAAAGCTAAATGATTCCCGAACAACAGTTGGTGTAAAGCTATTTGATGAATGTGATAAATTTTATATATATATGACGGGCAAACATCTAATAAGAAGTTGAGGGGAGGAATCTAATGTGACAACTGTGTTGAAATAAACTGCACCTCTGCCTCTACCTTGTTATTAGTGCAGGCCTTTCGTTGCTGGTAATCTGCATGAGAAGCTCTTTTATCCAGTTTGGTCCACAAAGCTTTGGCCTTCCAGTAGTTCAGTCTCTCTTTTAACTTTGCGTAGAAGTTCCTGTAATCCTTTGGGTCGATGTCAAGCTGCTTGCAGAGCTGAGCGAAGTGGTGCTTCACGTCCTTGCAGGTCTGGGCTTGGACAAAGAGGTCAAACATGGCATGCGAAGGGTTGACGGGACTCTGGCTCGCCATGGTTGAGGCTGACGGGAACACCAGTTCCTTTCGGTCGCCGGGTTGGTTAACTGTGAAAGAAGAGGTTACACCAACACATTAGCTCTTCCTACCTGGAAACAGCCCTGCTGTGGGGGAAGCTTTATGTAAATGAGCAGAGGGCCACAGAGCGCCTACAGCCTTGGCTGGTTGCATTTATAGGAGGTGGCCATCTGAAGCTCCTGCTGACTGCGCTATAGGAAGTTCCTTCCTCATGTGGTCTTAATTATAGTCCAAATGTTCAAACACTGATGGTTCTGTGTCACCTGATTGGCTGAGTCACTGCTAACTTCCTTTATGGGGCTTCTGCAGCTCCCCTTATCTTTCTTTTAACAGCTAACCAGCCAGCCCACACCCCGCTGATGTGTCATTCTCGCATGCAGCCTCAGGACTTTGACTTATTAATAAAGAGTACACAATGTAATGGAAACATATGGCTCACTTAATGAGACTGTAATGTTTTCCTCTGGGTTTACACTGCAATAAACAAAAGGGCTGAAAATGAATATCTAATGCTAATGAGAAACATGCAGTCGAAGATTTATTTTTGCTACTAACTGATAAATGATATTCATCAAAACGCAGTGGGTGGGGCCTAGCAATGTTAGTGTTAATTAACATTGTTAATGCACATATAACCTCAACCCTGCAACCGGAGGTTCCGGAGAGGCTTTCAGAATACGCACGCTTCAGCGATGAAGGAAAGGTTATGTGACCAACAGTGGATGAGGAAACACAAATTGAATACCACAGAACAATCTTGGCCATCAGGAAAATGTGTCTTACAAGTTCTTTTTCAACCTCACAGCTCTGGTTGCAAGTCATGCACAGCATTGCGTAAATAAGAACCAGCAAGAGGAGGATCGACAGCTTCTGAGAACACTGAAGCCGTATTTCTGCACTGGATTATTAAAGAGATAATAATGCACACAGCTAGAGGTCGTCAGCACCATCTGACTCTAAACCTCTGAGCTGCATATAGAAAAAAAAAATCTCCAATTTATTTGGTTAAAAAAAAGGAATTAAAAAGGTAAAGTGAACATAGCTAAACAATAGCTTTGTCTTTGTTGACAATATTATCAATAAACTCACATTCTTTGTTAACATGTACGGTGACTCACTGAAGAACTAACAGCACTAGCAGCAGCATGCTGATCTTTGAAGTCAGCAGCATCTTTAAGCAACAAATGCAGCAGAATTCAGGCACCACAAACTTACCACAACTTAACGCTTTCCCAACAGCAACACAAAACACCACTCAAAGTGCGACGCCTCACTTCCTGTAAGCATCACTTATCTATCACTTCCTGGTGACAACATTTATGTCTCGTCTTCTGTAAAGCTGTCGGCTCCTGCCCTCCACCTGAGACCTGAAGTGTATCATTACAATCAGAGCGTTTTGCATGCCTGCTTGTGTGTGTGCGCGCGTGTGTGTGTGCGTGTCTAAACATGACAGAAACTGCATTTAAGCTGTTATTAAGGTGAACACCCCCACCCCCACCTCACATTTTACTACCATTTCCAGAAAATGGACATCAAATGAGGCAGCTGGTTAATCTTTAGTCACTAAGGAGATATCATAACCTACAATAAACTCTAAGACAAACAAACAGTTGTATCAGATAACACCTCCAAACAGCTCTTAATCTACAAGTATATCTAATATATTTTATGTTAGTATAATATACTTTGACTCTAAATCATTGTGTTATATAAAGCAGTTATATGTGATGACCTTACCTGTTTTATGGGCACCAGCAGAGCAAACAAACAGCTAAACTTGCTGACATGCAGACATGTGTGATTAGGTTCGAGATTATTCGTCTCCGAGCAGGCTGTAAAAGTGAGCCAGAAAACAAACAAAAAAAGAACATTTAAGAAGTATTAGGTCATCTTTGAAGACAAACTGTCAAAACTAAAAATAACTCAAACGGCCATCTTGGCACTTTCATCTAATTCTCCGGCAGGCTGCTGCATTTATTCTTTTTTTAGCCATCTGAAACATGTGAAGCAGCACGGCTGAGAAGCAGAAAACCTCAGACACAACACGTCCTGTTCTCACAGGGTCTCAAATGGGAAACATAAGAGTGGCCGTGCTGAACCCGTCTGTGGCAAAGGTAGAGTAACACAATCAGCATCATCATCATCATCATCATCTGACTTCTGTTAAGCCACTCGAGGCAAGAAGCAAGTTTCAGCAGGCGTGCTGTTGATATGATCACACGGAAACAAGCAGGACTGAAAGGTGAATTGACCTAATTTTCTTCACTGCCAGTGGATTAGATTCCAGTGGATTGACCCACCTTATGACACGTGTAAGCTCCGTGCACTGTGGCACTGTTGGGTGGATCACACGCTGATCTTCAGCCTGGCTTCATTCCTTTACAGAAGGGATGAAAACATAAAGTAGAATGAGTGGAGCGGAGAGGACAGAGGAAAGGAAAGAAGGGGGTTGATTCCTGCGATATTCCAACATATGGAGCTCACAATAATAGGAAGCTGGTAAATGAACAGGAAGGCGTGGCACCGCTGTGCCAAAGCGGGATCCAGTCTCAACATGTTACTCCGCACTAGCAGCCAGATGGCAAAGAACAGTCGAACAACAGGAAAGCTGACTTAAGGTCAGAGAAAACGTGCCTTACGTGGAGCTGCATAATAACAACAAAAGCATCCAGTCACATATTTTATGATGGAAGAGAATTTAAGAGATACGCGCACGATGACCTACATAACCAATGAATAAACTTGAAAACTTAAGAGAAGACAATAACCTCCACAGAGAACGAGAGAGAGAGAAAAAGACAATATATCTGAAGTTATATTACCAGGAGCGGCTTTCCGTGAAACTGTACCCACGCTGTCGTTTCCACTGTTGCTCTTGTATTCCCACCCTCTGTTTACACAGGTGAGGGCAGCGGACTGGCTCACCTGCGCCTCATGGCTCCACTGCGCGAGTGGAGACTCTTCCGGGACTTTCTGTGAAGCCACGGACGCAGCGCGCCACGTGATGAGCTGTGTTAAGGCGATGAGTCCTGCGGGCAGGTTCTTTCACCAAGACCACAGCTATTAGTGTACACACTGCTATGCACACTAGTATTAATAATAATGATAATGATAATAATAATGAAAACCTATTGTACTGGGCTGCTAATTGTTCTGAAACATGTCACGTGAAGAAAATGAATTAAGCATAATTCACTATATTCTTTAATACTAACTTACTTAACCTGAATGTTTCCATTTTCTGAAACTTTGTACTTTTACTTCACTTTTTCTTTTACAAATTACAAAAGAAACGAAAACGATTAAAGGGTGGTTGCAAATAAAATAACTTCTTTCATTACTTCATGCTGCCACGCATGTACTGTAGTACTCAGTACTGCCCACTGTAAAAAATAATTATACACGTTTGCCACGTCAAAGACTCCGGTTCGAGACCGAGAGGAGGCACAAACGTCGACAGGAGGGTAAATAAATCAATAAATAAATCAAATTAAATATGCAGATTTATCCGATGTGAATAAAGGAGCAGCTGAAAGAAAACTCGAGTCTTCACTTATTTATATTCCGCCAGGAAAATGGAAAAAACCTGCAGTTGTTTATTGAAACATGTGAAAATCCAGCATATGAGGCAACAAGAGAGTTTATGTAATTTCAACAAGCTTGAAAGTCAATATTCGCTATGACCGCATGTATTCTTCAGCACAGCCTGAACTCTCCGAGGCAGCTTTATTATCATTTCTTTAAATAATTGCGCGCCATGCCACGGTGACTGATATGAATCATATTTATTTTACCTGTCAAACTGTGTTAGCTTCGGTATGTTTTTAAACAAGTAGAAACGAGTGCTGTTGCTGCTGGTAACAACGTGCCTGAAGACACAATTCCAAATTGGTTTGTTGCCAAGTTGTTTGTTATGTGTTGACACAACACTGGTTCATCACAGGTGCTGTTTTTAATGCTCGGATGATTAATAGGTCAGGTAAGTTCTTCAGTGCTGGAGTGAACATGAGTGAGGAAACAGCCAATATCCACAGAGAGAGCTCCAGAGAGCCTGAAGAACTATTTCTCAAGACCATATTTAAAAAAATAAATTTAAAAAAAGAGAAAGAAGTCTGAAGAAATGAGGGGGTGGAACAAGACATGTCATTAATGCACCATCCTATAGGTTAGCTGCAATGTCACCTTCACAATTCATAACAGGATCGTCAAGTTTCCAGTACTGCAGCCTTGTGTGGATACAGTACCTGAACAAACGCAGGCTTTGATGACAGGCTTAAGCTCATAAACAAACTCAGTGAGCCAAGATCAATGAGCCGCGAGTTCTTTGTCACAGAAACAGCATTTGTTCGGTTAATAAACAAGAGAGGGTGCCACTGGCAGTATACAAATTTTATTCAAATTTGAGCAATAATCAGTAGGATTTAACAAAGTTATTTGTGTGAAAATTCCCATTGGATACAGTAGAAAAGAGTATATATATATATATATATATCTAGGAATATCACAGATTTAAAAAATATCTGCATAGCCAGAAAGGAGACCCACAGAACCCCACAGGAAATGCCCTTGGCTTATTAACAAGGCTGCATACCAACTATATGACCTTTAACATGCACTTTATCCTTTTATTTTTTTGCTCAAACATCCAACAAGACAGCAGGAAAGGGGGACGATGCAAACAACCTGAACACATTCGCAGGTCACTGCGTTCTTTGTCCAAGCGACACAGAAGATGCAGCGCAGAGGTTAAGCTCCTGTTTGTGGCAGCTGCATCACCTTCTGCGTGGAGCCGGTCTTAGTGGTTTGGGAAATCTCACGTGGAGAGCCCACTCGAGGAATAACAGAAGATCAGATTCACTCATAACAGCAGTACGTTTAACAAGAATGACACTCCCAGCTCCTCAGCCTCTGTAGCAGCATCAGAAGGACCTCAAGTCATCACGATGTAAACATTGTTGTATTGATTGTATCACGGGAAGAAATCGATGCTGGTAGATTATCATTCTGTGGTGACAAAGAACCGTCATGTTAACGTTCAACTGAGAGAGGTTTCGCTGAAATACCTGCACAAATAAACATACCTGCGATGAAAGGTGTCGCTTATACTGTCAGATATTATTTAACCCATAAAAAGTACCAGAGAAAAAAATAAAAATGGGTTATTTTAAAAGGAATAAATTATAAAGATATATACAAATATTATTATTAAGAATATTTACAATTAGGATTCAAGAAGCCAATTTCTTGTGTTCAAGGGGAACGCTCTGAAGTCTGCCACCTCCAGGCCTCAGGGAGACATAACCATGCTAAGCACAAATATCTCTGCTGCTCATTTATCATCGTCACTGAGAGCATGGTAATGATAACACCTCCAGTGTAACAGTGTGCCCAAACTCGCACTAATTAGTGAAACACTGCTGCTGATTAAAAAATACTAGTTCAGAACTGAGAGGGGACGTTCAGCCGATTTGAGTCTGAAGGAAAATAAATCTGCAGATTAAAAATCAGTGGATTTTCCTTTCAGAAGAACAACATAACCTGTGTTTAGTCAGCACAGGCTTCATTATAAGAAAAGTCCACAGTATTAAAATACATTTTTACACAACAGAAGAGTACAAATGACATTTTTCATTGGCACAAAAATCCTCACGGAAGAATTCTTGTTTTCTCCATCCTGAGATGATCTTCAGTGATCAGTAGCCATTTTTTTTTCTATATTTAAGAAAAGTCACGATTGGTTAGCCGAGACAGACGCAGCCTCTCCTCTTCTTTGTGTTGAGCCGTATGTTGGTCGCAGCGATAAACCAATTAGTCCAGCTGGTGAAAGAGACTTTCACATCAGTTTCACATACAAAAAAAATCTCACAGCAATCCAAAAATAACCCTCTATGCTGCACAGGGGAAGCATGGTGATTAAAAACGGAGATATTACCATGAAAATTTTTTCCAGTTGATCCAGGTCTGATAGCAAAATAAAACATTTTTAAAAAGGATCCGTAATATCTCTCAGATTAATGTGGGTGCCAAATCGTTGCTTCTCAAGCAGAGAAATGGAAGACAGAGTTTGAGTGTGTGTGTTTGACTGTTCTGTCTAGTGCTGCATTATAAGATCAGTCAGGCGAAACAACACAGGAAGGATACATGAGGAAGGTGTTTCAGGACACCTTACAAACACATGAAAGGCAGACGTACCTCTCTGCATGTTTGGGGTGTGAAAAATTAGACCACACCTGGAAAACACTCCCTCAAACTGGAAGTGTGGGAGAGACTTTGGAAAGACTGGATGTTGCTGACTGATTCCAAGTGACATCAAACCAATGATTGTACCCGAATTTATGCGTCAGCTTTCTGCCCCGTTAAGAGCAGAGAAAAAAGATAAGAAAAGGAAAAAACACCCCTCCACACACACAATTATCCATGCACTTTAAAGAAGATGCACATGCTCAGTTATGCACATCCATATTGCGTGCACAGGAACGTTGTCAGCTTGGTTACAGGTTCTCTCCCGGCTGGTACTGAGGCTCCGTGGAGGTAAAGTAATCCTCCAGGAAGCTCTGCAGGTACTCGAAAGTTGGCCTCTCCTCCGGCTCCTTCCTCCAGCAGCTCAGCATCAGGTCGTGAAGGGATTCGGGGCATTCTGCCGGACACGGCATCCTGTAACCGCGCTCCACCTGGTCCAACACCTCCCGGTTCACCATACCTGCTCGAGAGAATAGAGCGTTATGAAAAATATGCTGTTGGAAACCCATAAACAGTTTAATTCATACGAGTAGTTACAGTATGACAAATGGAGTCCCAGTCATAAAATATTAAATAACCTCCATGTGCCACTTGTGAACTTGTAAATTGTTGGAGGGCATTATCACCTTTCCTTTCATAAAGGACCCTCCGGTGTGCTCTCTGCTAAAGGAGGCGATAAAAGAGGCACCGAAGCATCTTTATTTAGAGAAGTCGACCAGCTTATTACAGCTGTCTCGCAGATACTTGCAGGTCCCTTCACTCAGCCGAGAACTTCTCTGAAACATCAGATGGATCTGGAAAGGAGGGCAGGTCCAGAAGACTGGAGCAAGTGTGTTTTGAATAGCGTAAGGTGTTCATTGTTCTGGGCTGTGTGCATACAACCGAGGCACTCACACAGCCTCTCCTGTTTCATTTCAATAAATTAGCATTTCAATAAAACACGATCAAACGAATATCTTGTTTGGAGTGCGTTCTGACTGACGCCCCCTGGTGTCTACACTGTTTCCTTTTTGAACTGTCTCTCTCATTCTTTGTAACAACTTGGTATCCACTCATGGTAGTCTTGAGAGCTTGAAAAGAAGCTCTTGCACCTTGTCTCATGTGACAATTCAGATTTTCAGTAGACGCAGCTCTGGTGTGAATTTGGACATCCTTGGTCACATCCTTCTCGAGATATCACGTTTTTAGGCTGTGGGGTAAAAAGTAGCCATGCTTGCCTGGATATGGGACTCGGCCTTTAGTGGCCAGTTCAGTCAGCAGGATCCCAAATGACCATACGTCTGATTTAATGGTGAAGCGGCCGTACAGCGCAGCCTCGGGAGCCGTCCACTTGATGGGAAACTTGGCTCCTGCAAGAGAACAGATTTAGGAGGTTGAAATGAGATCACTGCTAACACCCAAATCACAGATTCCTAACATAAAAGGGAAGGAACCAAATCTGATTAGTCATATGATGTTACATTTTTTGAAATATTCAATATTTGACCTCAATGTGCCACTGTGGCACGTGGAGAAACAGCGTGAGAGAATAAATGCTGTAACTACCTTGCCTGGCGGTATATTCGTTATCCTCTATGAGGCGGGCCAGACCAAAATCAGCCACTTTGCAAACCAGGTTATCTCCCACCAGGATGTTGGCGGCTCTCAGATCGCGGTGCACGTAGTTCATCCTCTCTACATAAGCCATTCCTGAAGCAATCTGGGAAAGGGGCGAATCTCTGTTATCGTTTTAAAGGACAAGTATCGAACAATAAACCATGGATAGCAAATCATTTGCACTGACCTGTGCGGCCATGTCCACCAGCTGAGGGAGGCGGAGCATCCTGCCCATGTCCCCCTTCAGGAAGTCTAGTAAACTGCCTGTTAGTAGAGACACATAGCACAGATTAGAATGAGCTCATTACTGTCGAGACTGTATAATTCCTGAAATTCATCATTTTCAGTTAAACAGGCTTCCCTCTTCTTTTAATCAGGCTTAGATAGAGAGGCTCAAATACTATTTTAAGTGAGTTTTTGTGAAAATATTTAAATGTGACAGAGTGAGACCCTCACGCTGACCTTGTCCCATGTACTCGGTGACGATGTAGATGGGTTCCTCAGACACCACAGCATAAAGCTGAACCAGCTTCTCGTGCCTCAGCTTCTTCATGACCTGAGCCTCCTGCAGGAAAGCCTCGGGGGACATGGTGCCAGTTTTCAGGGTCTTGATTGCCACCTGTGTTGTACCGTTCCACGTTCCTGATTAAAAAAAAAACGGGGCAAAAATCAACTTCTGCTTAAAGAACTGACCTGAATTCTATGCGGAGGCTCGATGCTTGTGTGTGGGAGACAAAACACTATTTTTCAGTTGGAGTTTCCACTTCTTCTACGCTTGAACACAACACAGAGGTCAGGAGCTAAACCAAACACAGAGCCTGTTTCTTAAATCAACAATTACAAGGTTGTGCACTGTGATTTTTGGTCCAGTGGCTGAGAAAAGAAATGCAGTTTCACATCTCTGTCTGAGAAGACACTGGCAGAATCTTTTTTGCTCAAACTGTGGAGCTGAAATAATTCAAAGCAATGGGTACTAGAAATACTATGCATTTTTTCAGCTAAGCAGGACTAAAATATCTGTATGCAGTTTGGTTGTATAATTGTCACTAGATAGAAAAACTGAAGATTTACCCATCCAGACTTCTCCAAAGCAGCCCTGTCCAAGCTTTACATCCAGACGGAGCGACTCTCTCGGGATCTCCCAGGCGTCCTTTGCCAAGCCCTGAGTCTGAGGCTTCAGTACAGGACATATGTCCGTTAGGCTGTGACACAACCCATCAGCATGCTCTGGGGAGAGAAGACAGTGAGGCTGGTCAGCGGCAAAACAGACAACACCAAAGGTCCAAGAATCGCAGGGAATGAATTAACTGAACGAGTCTCTTTACTTGTGTGTAATTATTAATGACTCAGTCAGGAAGCGAAGGCTCAAAACGCATTTTGACTGCACTGAACTTACTGCGGTAATGATTGACAAGCTGCTGCAGTGAGTTGAACTGGGTACGTGACGTGATGTAGAAGCCTCCGCTGTCCAGCTTCCTGATCTTGTAGTGCTTCACATTTAGCCCTTTTGTGTTGTCATAGTCCAATACAGACAGACAGTAGGCACCTGGGGAGCATGACAACAAATGAACCACAAAGTACCGCAATAATATCTCAGTCACTGCCTCGATAGGTCATCTTCAAGGCCAAATCACAACTCATAAGATCACCTGGTAGGAAGTAACAGAACATTTGACTTTCAGAATGAAATGGATACTGCGTTTATTGTGCCACCAGAGGGCAGTGTTGATCAAGTAAGCACCAGTGTGACTCGGATTGGCCCAAGGCAATGCCTAACCCTGCTCTACATGTTTGAACTGGGCACCATGGCCTGTGGTTGTGCAGCCTTCGGCCTCATCTCCACGCTGACCTAATTCTGTCTTACTGGCTCACCCAGCTTCCCCTCTGCTCCTGCTCACCCACCTACTCGCTTTCTGTCCATCCTGCCTTCAATATTGTTCTTATTCTACTCAGAGCCTATATATGCATCCCATAATCATAATCCTGTAATGTGCACGTATAATCACGGCCGGAAGGAACTATTTTACTGCAGCAGCAGCAGCTGCCTATCACAACTGTCGCCAGGCTGAGTCGCACAGGTGTCACATCCAACCTTTTCCCACCTGCCTGATTTGTTTCTTTTCTGCACCCACGTTGCCACACGACTGACGCGGCACAGCGGGGAGCGCGGGGAGCAGCAGGGAAGCACGCCTTACTGTAAAAAGAATTTGCCTTCCTCTCATCAGTGCCTTCTTAGTCAGCTGTGTCACAGAATACAAAATTCATTTTGAAATCCGAACATTTTACAAGTTAATAGAAAATACGCGAAGAAGTGTAAAAATATCTGCGCGCCATGTTTCAGGCTTGTTTATCAGCAGACTAAAAAATTTAATTTTGCATATTCTGTTGTGAAGGAAAACGCTTGTTTGGGGATGTCAGAGGTCATGCATTCAGGATTTTAATAGGGATGGATAAGGGTTGAAGCAGGATACCAAATATACATTTTAAAAATCAGAAAAGCAATGATAGCGCTTGAAAAGGCATTAAAATGTTTTCTTAGTTTGAGGAATATTGGCATGCTTTTCATTGTTGCTTCTTGTCTTAAGTTTCCTGTCTCACTGCGTGTTGTATGCCATCTTTATAACTCGGTGTTGCCGCCTTACGTTTCTGCCACCTGGAGGTTTCTTCCTGTTAAAAGGGAGTTTTTCCTTTCCACTGTCGCCAAGTGCTTGCTCATAGGGGGTCGTTTTGATTGTTGGGTTTACTCTGTAAATATTGCAAGGTCTTTATCTTACAATAAAAGGCGCCTTGAGGCGACTGTTTGTTGTGATTTGGCGCTGCATAAATAAAATTGAATTGAACTGATAGGTAGTTATGGGGGACTTCTGATTAGAGAATAAATTAACCAACACTTACCCTTGGTGGTTTCACTCTCTCGCACCAGGAAAGTCCCCCTCTTGTTCTCTAAACTCAGCAGCAGCCTCTCAGAATCGCGACGTGTGATTCTGCCGAAGTACCACCTGGTCGAGGTCGAGACAAAACACACGGGACACATGGGAGCAGATTGGTGAGGGGAAGGACATAAGAGTGGGAGACAGAGAGGGGATGGAAAATCAAGGCTAAACTCTTGCTCTTAGTCTCAGAAGGTTCAGTGTATTCCAGATGCAGTGCATGCTAGTGCTCACAATGCAACAGCTGCTTACCTGGACTCTAGAGCCAGTTTGAGATGACTGATGGAGAAGAAGGCAAAGATGAGAAATGAAGTTGTTATAAAAAAGTTAGTTGGTGAGTTTTATTGTAAGCAAGCAGGTTAGCATGAAAAGCGTAGCAGAGAAAGTGGTGTAGGATTTTGGTGTATTGGCTTTGATGCCAGCATCAAGCCCAAGAGGAAATAACATTACATTGAAGGACAGTCCCTTATCTTAGTGTACATAAAGACTGGCAACAAGTGAGCTTTAATGAGAGTCTGTTACACTTATTTCCAGCGCCATCTTTGTATTCTTGGATTTTACTACAGTAGCTTCCATCATTCATGCATTAAAATAATCCTTTGTGCAGACCTTCAGCTCCTGCAGCATCCGTGTTTTAGCTCAGGCCCTGATTGGCTGCCCTTCACAAACTGAAGGCTTGAACAGCAGATGGGCGGGGCATGTGAGCTCACCAATCACCATGCGAGAGTACCATATTATGGACACCCACATTCACTGACACAATACAGAGAGCGTATAACTGCTTTTAGCTTAAGTCTTATTGTTACATTTCAAACTCATTACATATTTAACAGGATTTCATTACTTTTAGTGAGAAACCACATTTATCCAAAGCCACAATAAGTGAACCAGCTGCAGCTTTACATACACTATTTACTGTGGCATTAATCTTCTCCTATATAGTGTATAATTCAGAAAGCTCTTTAGAACGACCCATTTTTTGAGGGTTAATGTTTCCATGCGCTTGGTTAAAGGCAGATAAGAGTCAGATGAAGACAGTAAAAAATAAAGGAGTTTACTCTTCTGCCTGGATGGAGTCGGACGGAGCCACGTAATTGCTGGGGATGTAACCGCTTTCTCCGGTGGTCAGGGAGCGCGCCAGCCACCAGTCCCCTTCTCTGCACAGATGACATGATAACACACAGCTTCACCGAGGCTCATCACACATGCAAAACACAAATGTGAATTTCAGGGCTGTTTATCAAGCGTCTCAGACCATAAATGAATGGATAGTTTGTTTGGTAATTTTAGTCGCTGCTTCAGCGGCTTTATTTTATATAAATAAAGTTGGATTGAATTGGCTCTTGGAGAAGCTTGATAAGTCAGCCCAGGTTCTTTTTGCTGTTATGTAATTACTAAGGATGTGAATCACTGTAACTAACAAAATAATAGTGTCATAATTCACTGCCCATGACAACACCATCTATGTCTCTACAGTGCATCCTGATGTCTGTAAGTGAGGAAAAAACGTCCCTGAAATGACAAAATGCGGCAATTATGTACTTACAGCATTGTGGTGTCAGTGTGGGTGTGTATTATCATCATTATTCAGTTATTATTATTTAATAATGAGTCAGTTCAGTTAATTAGCTCTCTGATTTGAGTTCCCCCAGCTATTTTCCCCTCTGTGAGTTCTTCCTCATCACCACATGCCGGTTAACTTCTGTTCCCTTTACCCTCTTTTATTTAATATGCGCCACAATCAGACACGGTGAATTGAAGTAGTGATTCCAGTAAGTGAAATCAGCAAAGGGAATCATTCATCCATCTGCACAGTTTCATAAAAATGCTGTTTCTTGTCAGTGTACTGATAACTAATCACAGCAGGAGGTAATATCAATATTATTCCCATCCCTAGTAATTATAGAAACATATTGATATAACTAAAGGGAGGGGGGGGGGTGATGGTGCACATAGGCTACACTTTATGTGGGGTTGAGCTGCTGAAGCTTTGCAGCACTATAGTCCCGAGTTTAAATCAATGTGCTTTGCCTCCCGTTTACAGTGCTGCAAGGCTTCCAACCAGCTGCTACGGGGCAAAGGTACCAGCTTGGTACCGTTCTAGCAAACTGACTTCACATTGCACGACTACACACAAGCTTTCACGTGATGCAAAGCACACAGGCTGACAAACGCTTCATTCAAACACGGTTCCAGAGGAGCTTCACAAACCTGCAGTTCACCTTCCTCCTGCAAAAATGAGATGGTTTGTGAAGGAGGAGTGGGAAAGAGAGATGAAATGGTGAAAAAGAAGGACATTAGAGAAATGCAGAGAGCATATTATGAGCAGAGACAGACTAGCAAAGTGCAAAGAACAAACAGACCTCAGCGTAGTGGATATGATAAAGCTTTGAAGCTAAACTATTTGAAGTACTATGCATTGAATGAGGCACAATAATAAGGCTGGGGAAAGAAAAAAAGCAGAGGGCACAACAAAGCCTCCTGACTCACTGTGCATAGCTTTACTAATCCACTGAACCTGACCAAACAGAAAACTAGGACAAGCCTATCTGACACCTACATTAACAAGTCTTAGACTTGCTTCATGGATTCTTGGTATACTTGACCCAATAATGATCCGGGTCTTTGGCTTAGGAGGCCAGTGATAATCCACTATTGTTCCAAACTCCTGCACTGGGGGTGCAGCACCACAGTCTGTGGTTCACTGCACTGCTATTGATTCAACGAATAATCCTGCACTTAAAAAAAACAAACCATGGGCTCCAACAGCCAGGAGTGCATCATACAAGCAGATCTTACATTGAGTCAACTTAGCTGAGGTGGACCGAGCACACAGATGAATGAGTTAAAAATTAATGTTCACTTCACTGTAATGACACAGGTCTTCAGTAGAGAAGTCACGTGAACTTTTGAGTGCACGGCAGCCAGACAGGCGCCTGAGCGACAACTTCACACTGTACAAAATCAAGTTTTCTTGGGCTATTCTCAAGTTTACTTGGATGCAAGAGGCAACAGAGAAGATGACAAGTGAGGAGTGTGAATGTTTTCTGCATTTTCCTTACGTATTGTTTACGATCTGGAGCCGCTCGCCCTTCCTGAATGACAGATCCGTCGCCGTTCGAGACTCATAGTCGTATAACGCCACGAAGGTCGTCACGCCTCCTGTTAGAAGGCGAAGTTTGGAATTCGACACAGAATTACAAGCAGAACGGGCAGTTAAAGCAACCATCACAGTAAGGTGGTGACTGTCAAACTGAAGGCTTTCGGAGGAGATTCTCACCTGCTAGTGTTATTCTGTTTGGAGAGGCGACACTGTTGTTGTCCACACCTCCAAAGAGCGCCAGTTCTGCATTATTAGCCAGTGACTGATTGAGACCTGCATCCACAGTGGGGCTACGGTTCGGTGTTAGGGATTGTTGAGTGGAGTTGGGGTGGTGGCCGCCTCCACCAGAGCTGAGGTTGCCATCGAGGCTGCGAGTTCGCTGGCCCACATCCTTGGACTTACTCTTGGATCCCCCCATTGCCGAGGCCTGTTGCGCATTCAAAGACAGAGAAAAACGCTGTGAGACAGCAGATAAAGACTTAATTCAAATTGAATTTCCAGGCACTGTAATAGAAAAATTACACTATAATTTGGCATCAAATTGACCTGCTTTCTTGTGTAATTTTCTTAGGATACATTCTCTGGAAAAAATTCCTTTGACTGCCACAAAGCCAGATGCAGAAACCAGAGACGGGCCACTATTAAACCCACAGAGACACGGCGTCACACAGACCACATGAAGCAAAACATCTCCGGCAGACGCTGCGGCAGCAGCTGCCGCTCGTCGATTTCACCCCGCTCCCACCAGCAGCACGAACACAGGCAGCAGTTATGTCACACATGCAAGCACGAGCATGTGCGAGACGCAGAACAGTTCCAGAGATGTGCCCAAGTATTTTGAGGCGTCATAGTCTTCCCTTTGCCTCTATGCAGATTAATCAGCTACATTTAGTCTGTTTATTTAAGCCAAAACGTATTCACTCATTTTAATAGCAGTGCTGGCTAAGTTAAACGATCAACAGAAGACTGGTAAACATCACTTATGGTAATAATTTGGAGCCATTACGTGAGTGTGGTTAAAATAATGCCCACATTGAGGAGTTTCAGCATTTAAATGTGAAGCTTTGCAGTACTGAGTCATTGGAAATTCGGCCGAAGACGACTGACCGGGCAAGTTAGAGGACTTTCACAGAAACAATCAACACAGTGGCTGTAAGCGCAACATTATTACCCCTAAAGTTCTGCCACTACTCACTTATCTCTCTGTGCCTAAGCATGTTTGCAGTAAGCAGCATCCTGCTGTGTCTGGAAACAAGGCCGGTGGGGATGTCAGAGTGGTAAAGGCTGATAGCAGGAAAACCAAAAACAAAGAGCAGAGTCAGATGATTATTCTCCTATTGATTGCTTCTTTAATTTAAAGCACACACACACACGCACACGCACACACACACACGCACACGCACACACACACACGCACACACACACAGAGCCAGCAACTAATTTACAGATAGCTGAAGTGCTTATTAATTGCAAACCCAGTGTGGGCCTCTGGGGTGTGGCTATGCATGTAAGCCTGCACATGCTAAATAAATAAATCTCTCTATTTAACAACTGAGCTAATTTGACGGGTTGACAAAGTAATATGTCCACTGTTCTCAAGAGAACTGAACAATTATAATACTTTTATGATTATGCAGGTGTTTTCCTCTGGCTCTGGCACCCCTTGGAGGGGGTGGGGGGGTTACTGTGCTGCACAGGCTGATTTGAACAACACAGAAATGGATAATTAAGTCTGAATGGCCAGTCACCAGATATAACTGATTCATCCATTTAAACGGGGATGATCGTAGCAAAGTGTTTAGCAGAGAACAGAAGCGGATCCTCTGGGCTGCTGCTTGGTTTTCATTTCTGAATCTCGCCCACTTTGCAGGTTCATGAACTCTAACCGCCGCTTAGCGCAGTGAAATTCTTACACTAAACCCCAGAATAATTTAAGGGCTCAAAGCCGCGCTATCATGGATAGACACAGCCACAGGGGGTCTGCTGAGAAATGCTAATTTACAAAACGCACTAAGGTGGGATGACCTGGAAACCTCTGATAAGCAGATAAGGGTCTGATAAGGGTAAACGTGCATTTGGGTAGTGTCAAGCTATTCTGGCCCGCCTGGCTTTTGCGAATTCGGTGGCCGTGGAGCTGCTCAAGTCAGCCTGATGTTAACAAGCAAATCCAAAAAAACGAAACCAGCTACACGAAACTGGCCGGCAGCCATCATGACAGGCAAAGCTATGAATGTATGACATACGGTGGAAAATATCTGACTAAAAAAGGCCTATTTTTGTTCACCATGCAAGCTAAGGAAATGAAGCTGTGAAGCTGTCGCTGGTTCTCGTCTCTTGCCTCTCTGCCAGGAGAGGAGAAGCAGAGGCAACACAGGAGATATGGAGGTACCCCCCCCACCCCCCAAAAAAAAAGATTCCTGGGTACAGTACAGAGAAGAAGCACTACAACTAAATATTTAAAAGCATTATGAGGAGAAAAACAAAGGGGAGGGTAACATAACATAAAAGGAGTTGACTTTTTTTTTTGGTTATCATCATGAAAGGGGAGGAGGACGAGAAAGCGATGAGGGGGGTCAGCGAGGCCGAAGAGTCGATAAGTCTACCCCCCTGGGCACGTCTGCATTAAGGGGTGGGGGCGTTGCATGGGTAACAGGTTAACACGAAGATGCCGGGTGGCTCAGGGAGCTGCTCTTTGTGTGTTTTGTGCTCTCCCCCAGTAGACGGGCTGCATAGTTAATAAGCTGTTTGAGGCACAGCAGAGACCTCTGATCTACAGTCGTCAGTCACGTCTTCCCCATTCCACACGCAAGATGCTTATTCTTGAGGGACGTCGCCTTAATAGGATCACTCAGACGGCATCTAAATAACACATTTTAGTGGAGAGACTTTGGTGAATCAGGGCAGATTTTGCTGACACCGTGATTATGCTTTTAGGGTTCAGCAGCAGCTGTGCACGTAGCATAGAATCTGATGAAGTTAACAAATTAAAAAAAAAAAGCCATTAAAACCTTTCGCAAATTTCAAGGCTGAATAGAATTCAGCTCCTTTGGCTAACAGTGTCCTAGACCCAGACAAATGCACTGAAACCTCCCTGGAAAGAAAGTCTAAATCAAGCAAACAGAACAGCATTAAGAGAGTCTCGTTTCTTTTTTTTTCTCTTCACGCTCAGTTTCCAACAAAGCCATCTTTTGTCAACTCACAGCAGGCAGCATAAACAAGACACAGAAGTGTGGCCTGTGGCCTGTGGCTTGCTGGCTGCCACATCCTAGCATGTTGCAGCTCTAACAGCCATTAAGAAATATGGAAATGAAGGACGTCATGAAGTCAAACATTGTCGTGATTTGCAACAGAGTAACTAGAATCATGTCTCCGCGTGTACTATCTGCAGTAGGTAATGATAACGGTAATAAGCACCAACTGTCTCAGGCGTAGCTGCATGAAAATCCCTCCAGCAAGGCAGGGGGTGTGGCTGGGCTGGTAGGAGGGGGGATTTGCTTAATTATGCATAAGATCTGGCAACGAATTCCAAACCCTTCAAGTCTCCTGAGCTTTTGGTAAATGGGTATAGTCTGTTAATATTGCTGCTGGGGCCACCTATCCCCCTATTCTGCTTTCTTTTTCATTTACAGCGAAAAGGAAACAATCCTGAATCGTATCCTCTCATTGAAATTAAAAGATGCGTCATTCATTTATTTATTAACATGCTTCTTTTGTCACGGCAGCGGCCCGTTTCACCAACAACACAGCCCGCCACGTTCTGGCCCTTTAAAAAAGAAAAGCCCTTTTCATCTTTTGGGAAGGATCAAACAGACATGAACATCAAAATTGAACAAGCTAGCTTAAGATGTTCTGTATGCAGGCTTAATGAGGGGTTTCCCACTATGAAGCTGAAGCAAACTCCGAGTAATACTGAGGCAGGCAGTGAAACTCTGCTTCTGTGAAGAAGCATGTTAGGGCTTGTATCTTACCATGACAGCTACAGCAGACCCCTTATTTCTTATGTCTCACAGCACTTGTTATTATTGGCCTAGTATCTAATACATGCATTGGGCAAGTTGTGACAATCACCCTTCTCTGAAAGAGTTGTGTTTAATACATCTGGCCCAGGTTAGAGGTCACAATTAAGCTACTGCTGTAAATGCATTAGAAGAAAAATTTTCAACTCTGATGAAAATCACTGGAGCCGAGCAATATGGGATTTACTGCCGAGCTTTCTGCAGTTTTACAGCCATGTTTGTATTTACTTGCATGCATTGATGGCCATGTAATTTCATTATCATGCCTGAGCTAAATAAGATGAAATAAGCATGAAGTGATCGAGCGTAAGTGTAACCAAGCTCAAAATTAATCACTTCATTAGGGACATTGTGGATGACACACACAAACTCCTGTATGTCGAGATTAATTTGCTTTCTTGTTTAAACCGCGCTGTAAACCTCCAGGCCTGAAAAATTAATTTGGGAGCATCAAGAACAGTTCCTCTTGTGGCCTCATGAGAGTCAGTTGCAAGTCATTTGTTATAGATTGCAGAAATAAGCATGTTTACAGCCCAGTACAAAGACGCACTGTTGACGAGGGACAGGGAAATTAGAAAAAAAATGTATTGACTGATGTGTTTATGTTGAAAACTAATGATGCTGTTACAGTTAACACCAAAAAATAAAAAATAAATCAGGAAAAATGTGATTTCTCCGACAGGAGGTTGGGGGAGGTTCCTTATTGTCAATCAGGTGAAACTACCAGCATCCCCTAGCAACCACTCACCAACTGGTCAGGGAATACACGACGGGTCGCCAACTGGTTTAAAGTGTACTGAGGTTTAACTTCATGCATTTTTGAATAAGAGGTGAGTACCACCTACAGTATTTGTCTGTTAGGTGTCACCTCAGCTAATTAACAAAGACGATGACCTGAGCCTTATTATTATCTGACAAATGAATGCATGTTGCTGTACAAACTATGTAAGAGGTCCATATATTCCAGGTTATTAAAAATCTTGTATTTTATTTGTATTTATTAGTAGGTATCTGCATTTGTGCGATGCACTCATTCAGTCTGTGGATGTTAGCATTAGCCGCTAATTCCAGATTGCTGTCTGCTAACATTTTGGTCATGCTGACGAACACTGCTGATAACGACTTCCCTCTACATTTAGATCCTCGGAGCTTTAAGAGTTGAAAGGTATATTTAAATTACAGATCAGAAAACCGATTTATGCTGAATTGTTATAATCCAATTCAGTCGCCATCCTAGAACATACGATATAAGAGCGGCATAGTGACATTTCTTCTCTGTAGGCCTAGAAAACAAGTCCTTTGAGTGAACAACATCTGCCAGACTGCAGGCAAGAAGATATCATCCTGTTTTTATTGCATTTGCATAAGCAGACACCAGCCGTTTAAAGTGGTGTGTGTGTGCTCTGATCACATGTGCTGCAGAGCCTGAATTCAAGTGGATGTGTGACCAGGCTGTGCTCGGTTAGACTCAGAAGAACAGCACAAACAAACTCACACTTGACCAGCTTCAACATTATTCCAAAGGGGTTTTCCATTTGATGGCGCTACAGCGGGAAAATCATCCCTGCACGCCGAAGAGGCTGCTGATAAATCCAGGGTTTCTTGCTTTTAAAGAATTGGTCTCATTTGAATTGAGAGGGAACAGAAGCGCAGGGGTTTAGGAAGCATGTGTGCACGCAAAGAGAATATGCCCGTGTGAGCAAAAGCATGTGATCCTAATGTCAGCCTGCTGTGCGTATTCCTTCATCTTAATGCTCTCTATGTAATTACTATGGAGGGAAAAGCAGGAAGGCTTTGGCTCCTGCGTCACCAGTCGCCAATTGTAGCATAATCCAAGCCTGCTTGTTCTGTTCAGATTATCAACATCTATCCCTAATCGTATTCATCAAATGCAGCGAGGACATTCCATCTGGGGCCGACAAACAGCCCGAGTGCTGCAATGGCAAGACAGGATGAACCCGTCAAACCACTGCTGCTGCCGGCTGCTGCTGCTAGTCCTCCAAGCTCTCGTATCCTGTCTCAACAAATCCATTTGCTGTGGGAAAAACACAAAAAAACCTGAACTCAGAGCATTAACAACAGTTTACACGCCACCGTGTACAGGTGAGCTGCTTCCTGGTTCGGAAACAAACGCTGGCTGCACCTGAACGCACTTGTTTTTCTTCTCTTTCAACAAACACGAACAGAGCAAATGGTATATTGGATATGTTTGCACACCAGCACCAGCACTACCCCCACACAGGTCTGCCCGGGCTCCTCATCTTAGCTACCCAGTAGGCCGATTCCTGCTGAGCTAAAACGAAGTGACGCAGCAGAGAGCACGCCATGACGCCTGTAGCGTTTCACCTCCTTTGTAAAGCACATCCATGTTCTACCCAACTGTGAACCACTCAAAGCCAGAAACCATCGCCATGTTTCAATATCTGAAGGTAAACACCCCCCTCACCCCCCTCCACAGACACATACATATCAGGACTTTGCTGAGTCCTTGATACAGTGTGTACCAAACCCCCCACCCCCACCCACGCTGTGCTCCTGCCACAGACAGACACAGGGATGGGGAGGTGATGAAGTCAATATTTACCGCTCGGCATACACACACAAACGTTGCCATGGAGGCAATTCCAAGCATTCCACAAACCAACAAACGGCACAGATGTAGGATCGCTGCGCGCAGACACTTTCTAGGCCAAAACACTCGGAGAGCACCGCGTGCCGATCTGATGAAGAGAAAGGTAAGATTAGCACAGGCTCCATCATGCTGAATTATGTGGGATGCGTGTCACTTCCTGCAAGCGTTTTACAGGGAAAAAGAGAGACGAGCGAGACAGAAAGAAGGTGACATCACCTGGGGAAATGATTCCCATTGTGATGTTTTCAGTTGTAGGGCAGGGCAATTCCATAAAGAAACCATACAAAAACCCCACTCTGTTTACCCATATTCCCCGCCTCTTAGGAGCATGCAGTGCTGTGGCTTCTATAATAGGATCAGAGGCTATGAACGCTTATCCCTTTCACTGTGTAAAAATGTGTGTGTGTGTGTGTGTGTGTTTGTCTGCACTTTTTTTGGGTTTTTCTTTTCCTTCCCCATAAAAAAGCAACCTGCACATCACCTTTTGCTACCGAACCCCACGGCCTTAAAATCACGTGACATCTTTGGGCTCATGGAGTCGAGCAGCTGGCCACTCTGTCTTAAACCCGGCGCTTACAGAGGAATTTTTGTCCACTTCCGAACAACAAACACTGCTGGCAGCAACTGCAGGTTCAAGGATTTTCTCTTATCCCCTGTTCCTAATCTGAGTATGACATATATCAAATTATTTTGGGATTGAAGCTCAAAAAGAAAATATCTGGGCCATTTTAGACAAATGATCTGTTGGCTTGTGCAAAAGGCTGCAAAGGAAGAGAGTTACTTATTGAGGAAATAGAAATATGTTTAAATGTTTCATATGTATAAAGACTAACCAAAGCTAACTGTTAGCTGGTTGAGGGCAGAAGCATTGATCTCATGAAGCAGGTAAGTCGACTCAAATTACTGAATTATTCCTTCAAGAGAACCAGTAAAATAAGTAGACTCTAAGGCAGGGGTGTCAAACATAAGGCCCGGGGGCCAGAACCGGCCCCTCAAAGGCTGTGATACGGCCCGCTGGATGATGGAATCCCTGTTTTTGTCACTACTATAGAATTTATTTTTTACGATGACTTCACAGTAATACTAAATTTATAAAAGGACATTTTCTGTTTCCTGGTTTCTATAATTACAGGACAGTCTGGACAAAGAACTACCAGAACTTTTTCCTGTAGTTTTACTCGTTTCTTACACTTTAAGCTCCAACAGTGGTGCTGACAGATGACTGTCGTATAAAAACATTACATACAGCTTTTTTCTTATATTCAGAAATCTCTGGGATTCTTCCATCTTCTTTCTCACTCATGAAATACCAGCGTCGTCCCCTACATTATGTCAAAGCCCACAAAGCAACACTTGAGCCCAATACTTCCTACTTCCACAGCCAGCACTGTCATTAAAATCACAGAGATTTGCTGTGGGACATATTTCATATAGACACACAGAGACCAGGTCGATCACATTATAGCCAATTTAGCACATAAACTCTGAGTCATTTCTTACTCTGCAGGATATGGTCTGCTTCAGATATGTTCCGACCGCTAGTTTAGGCAAGGGCAGAGTGCACGCAGAGCAGGACGGATGACAGCCACTTGCTAGCTGTGAATTACCTACACTATCCTCTCACCAGTGCAAATTGGACACCACACAGTCCAATCCAATTGCAGAAGATATTTGCATTCTTGCATGCATCTCTGTCAGGTAACAGTTTACATGAACTCTGGATGTTTTTCAGTGATTACCTCAGTAAATCTTGCCCTGCCGTGAACCCCTCAGCTCTGAGGTTCCTAAAAGGCCGTCTCAGTAGAGTAACTTTGAATGAACGCAGCTATCCCAGGGCAGAACTGGTAAATGAAGCACCACCTTTCTTGCACCTGATCAGCCTGAGAGCTGTGACTAACCGTCCTCGTCTGGGTGTGACGGGCCCCAGCTCAGACAGAGTGATGACATTACTGCAATTCCTGCTGCTTAGCGCATCATGTTTGTTGCAAAACAAAGCAGCTATATTCCAGCACATTAACTCTCAGCTAGCATTTCATAATTAACCATTTGCAGGTTTGCATTCATAAGGAGGGGGGTGTTGAGTGGAACAATTGCAAGCAAGTGAACCTCAAAGTCTGTTTTATGGCCAGAGTCTTTCAGCGGCTCTGCGACACTGGCGAGGAGCATCATAAAGAAGCGGCGGCAGCTCTCAGGAGCACATCTCCCGAAAAACTACGAGATCTGAGGCATTTGTGGCACGCACAGTTCTGTGACTGCATTTGCGGGACCTGAGGGCGTTCGCTTGTGTTGACGGTGTGAGAGGCAGAGCGCTGTTCCTCTGTGGCATATTAAACGCCAAGAATGCACTGCTTTACTACCGTATTGTTGCAATGTGAGGTGCTTCTGCTGACAAACGTCCAGGTTGTGTTGCATCTGGGATACGCTGCAGCATCGGCCTCATATTGTGCAGCTCTCATCTAAATATGGTCATTATGTGAACTGAGATTGATGAGCTGTGGTCATGTGTTCAAGCAAGAAACGGAGAAGAAAGACGAAGGGAGGAGAAGAGGAAGATAATCCTCAAGGGCATTGAACCCCCCCCTACCCCCCCCCCCCCCCCCCCCCCCCCCCCCCCCCCTCCCCCCCC
>VOQJ01021133.1:45147-64603 GCA_015052665.1 Apistogramma diplotaenia | reverse complement strand
AAGGGCATTGAACCCCCCCCTACCCCCACCCCCACTTCCCAACTCCATCTTTCTTCCTTACACTCGGTCTATCTCCCTTCTCCCACTCCATCCTCTATTCTTTTTCCAATCCTTCAGTCCCCGAAGAAATGGTGGAAATAAAAGATTTCATTTCCACTGAAGTGGCAGGCACATGACACGTGAGGTGGGGGAAAAAAAAGCAATGCTTTTCTAAAATACTGCTGAACTGGGAGTGAGCTCAAAGAGACTGAGAAACGTTGCTACTGAGAGACATATTTGACATGAAAAATGGAAGGGTCCAAAGATAACAAAGCTACTACAGATGCAGGATCAGAAGGCGCTTCGGCGCTGCGAAGTATCACATAGGACGATGTTTTACTGCTTCAGAATCCATCGCCTACAGTGAACTCGAGCGCTGTGATAGCAAACCCTTAAATTCACCTCTTCTCACCGCATTTCAAAGAAGCCGTATTTGATCTTCTCAGTTCCACAGAAACTCCCATGTGCCTCACGCTTCGGTAAGCTAAGGCTTTTCTAGGGCTTCTACCATTTAGCTTCTCATCTGCACAGGCAGGCAGCAAGAAATCCCCGCAGCTCTAAAATCTGAGGCTTGATCTATCCGCAGGGAATGTATATACATACTGTTTATAATGCACTGTATATACTGTACTGTTTTATAGTGTGCAAAGCACGAGGAAGAGTGCTAGAAGTGCATTTCACCATCCGAGGTTCGTTGCAGCAGAGTGACTGAGTTCAGTCACGGGTAAGGAATGCAGAGAGGAGGACAAGGCGAGTTTCAACTGCTCTCCTGCTCACACAGCCCAAAGCAGGAATGTATGGGGAGCAGGTAGAGACACTGTCCTTTCCTAGATGTTCACAAGCACAGGCTGCCCAGGGCCACACATAACACCCACTCCGAAAACTTTTCCTCCACCGCCTGTCAGGGTAAGAAAAGGCAGCATCATACAGGAATGCTTCACACAATTAAAGAACAGGAATGTGATTCAAGGTCACAACACACACTGTGGTTGTTCATCCTGCAACACACACAAAAAAGAAAAGCTCCACACCAGGCTACTAGTTATCTTAAGAGAGATAAATGTATGCCAAGAATGTAATCCTGCAGCTGATCGTCAGCTGATACCCTCCATTATTAGGTTGTCTTCCCAGGCAAAGCTATTTAAAAAAAGAAAAGAAAAAAAGAACAGCACTGCAGCCGGAGTTCTGCAGTATAAATAAAGCATGTTCAATCTACATTTCTATAACTGCTTCGATTCAAACTGAAACCGAGACACAAAGATCCCAGCGATGAGCTCTGCTTCCTCGGAGATAGACAAATAAAAGTATCAGAGACGCAGAAGCATTAGCATATTAAAATGTGCCCCATGTCACACTTCATCATCAAAACATAACCGCTGCCTGGCATGGCATTTCCATAACAGATTGGAGGGCAAGGCCCCCCAACACCGATGTGATTTCCTCCATCTCTTTTAAATCAACCCTTTGTTCAGAAGCCCCTGATTTCAATATTCAAATGTGACTCTGTGGGGTGGCGAAGCAGAGTCTGAGACACAGGTCGTGGTGCAATCAGCAAAGAGCGGCGAGTCGATGGTGCAGTTACAGAGGGCTCGGGTTCTGAGAGCGACCTAGACTCACATCACGGCAGACAGGGGTGATACCGGAGGCGAGAGCCCGGGGACGAGAGGTAAGGCACTTGATGAGTGAAGTAACATCGATCCAAAAGGTACAAAAAAGAGTGATGGCTGCAGCTTTCCGTTTGGGTCACAGCTTTTGGCCAAAAGCCAAAGTTAAAAGTGAGAAACTACATCACTCAGTCGGCTGAATTGGTTAGCAACCACGACCACAGAGTCATGTGTCAGCACCACTGTTGGAGCTTAAAGTGTAAGAAATGAGTAAAACTACAGGAAAAAGTTCTGGTAGTTCTTTGTCCAGACTGTCCTGTAATTATAGAAACCAGGAAACAGAAAATGTCCTTTTTAAAATTTAGTTTTACTGTGAAGTCATCGTAAAAAAAATAAATTCTATAGTAGTGACTGTTAGATATATTCTGCATTTTATCATATCTTCTCTCCATCAGTGACAAAAACAGGGGTTCCATCATCCAGCGGGCCGGATCACAGCCTTCGAGGGGCCGGTTCTGGCCCCCGGGCCTTATGTTTGACACCCCGGATCTAAACTGTAACCAGTTATTATTTTCATTAGTGAAATCATTTACCAATTATAGCAGCTGACTCTGTAAAACACAGCATTGTTTAGTCAAACTAGCAGCCTGTGATTTGACCCAATGTGGCCCAGTTCTGGATGTGTTAATGTGCTGGAATATACGCAGTAACACTTCATTCGAGCAAATGTGTCTCCTTCCAGATTTTGCTTCTCGCTGAGAGGATCACAAATCAAATTGAGCACCCTCATCCTTTAGTTCAGCCTCGCTCCAAAAATTTCACGCACACTCCTGTTATCTGGTTTTGGTGAGATTATAAGATTTGCCTGGGCCAGAGGTTGACTCTGACATGGTCTGTATTCCCTGCCAGTACATGATCTGTGCAAAAACTCCCATGTCAACACACACACACACACACACACAGCAGTGATTCTCAGAGGATGGAGAGACCTCACGTTTCAAGGGAGGGGAGCAGCAGCATGCGCTCTTCCCAGCATCTCATCAGCCTGACCAGGCTCGCACAGCTGCGCCTACACAAAGCTACACAGAGAGGCATCTTTCTAAATGCCAAAGACGCTTTTCCTGTCACAAGAAATGTGCATGGAGCGATGGGAATGAGGGTGTGAGAGTGATCGCTTTTCCAACAGTGGCAACAGTGGGTGGATTGAGCGAAGATGCATGGCCTGTGTCACCCCGGCTCATTCCCAGAGCACAGCGACAGGAAGTGGCCAGTGATCCTGGGAGGATACAAACCCTCCTCTGTTTGTCTGCATCAAACCACTATCAGATACTTCATTCAGATGGCCAGCAAGCACAGACCCCTCTGAGCGAGGGCTTGAAGGGATATGTCAGAGCACTTCAGTTCTTCATCTTTATTATTCAAGTGCTTTTTCTGGGTGCAGCCGACAGCTTTGTGGCTTCATGTTTTATTGGTGTATCCACAGTACACCGCATTTCCTCTGCAGACACTAATCTAAGCAGCGACACAAGATACAGTAGATTAAAGTGAAAGGTACAGCCTTTAGATTCAAAACCAGCCCAGTGATGTGTAAAGCCTAAACAGAGAGAGACAGACAACATGTGACGAGCGATGGAAGACGAGGAGAAAGAGAGAACAGGTGGCTCTGGCGGTCCCCCGCTCAACCGAGCGCCCCTGAAAGTATCTGGGCACTAATTAGCAACAAATCTGGGCCAGAGCAACAGAAGTTTAGTATCTGCAACATGAAAAATTCAAAGCCTTTTGTCAGTAGGAAGCCGTCGCAGATTTCATGCCCCCCTTTTCATGTTTACAGTCTTTCCTGCTTTCTTTCTTTTTGGAGTGCATCACATATCTCACTGGCAAACTGAAGGGGGAGTGGGGGGGAGGGGGGGTGATGCTGGCATCAGACAAGTGTTTTGTTTGTTAAGTACTCGAAAGCCAAAGGGGAATAGTATGTTGTTTTAACAAAGCACAGGCGCACTACTGCTCCTACTACTACTACTACTACCACCAAAGCCCCAGCTCATTTAGATTCATCCTCTATTCTGCCATTTCTGAGCTCTTCTTTCATTCCTGATTCCCTGGACCATCAGTTAGAGTTCTTCTTCTTTAATCTGAGCCTAATTTGAGTGTTTTTAGGCCCATGCCTACACCAGCTTCTAGAGAGTAAAAAATCAGGATGTCACGTGCTTAACAGATTTATTGGATCATCTGTCATAAAAAAAAAAAAAGGAAGCACAAATATTTTAGAAATCTGTCAAAAACTGGTTTGAAACTAAAAAATTATATCATTATCTATTATGCAAATAACAAACTGACTTTGTGTTTTTATACCCAGATTTGAGCCGGGACACTGGACCTCTCCGAGAATGAATCAAGCTATATTAACCTGCTTTCCTGCTGTTTTATGCAGATTTTTTACAAAATGCTAAATTTGAAAATTCACGGGTAGCAACAATTATATTTTATGATTAAATATTTTGTGGTGATTACCAGTGTTGTTCGTTTAGAGCAGCTGTGGCATAAACCTTGCAGTGGGTGGTGGTCTAATAAATCTGGTTTGGTTTGTTTTTGCAGTGACTGAATTTGAAAAATAAAAGCGAGGGGATCGTCCGCGTGTAAATCGATATTGGATGGCCCCATTATGTTGGACAGATAAAAACAAAAAAAAAGTTAAAATCAGTGCCGAAATATGTTCGGGTGACCCGCCAAATATATAAGCTGATGTGTGGGAATAACTAATCTATCAGTTGGCCTCTATTTAGGATATCATAAACAGCTACAGTGTGTCCAAATTGGGATTAGCTAACTTTCTCCTGAAGCTCTGCGTGTGTGTGTGCTTCTTGATATCTCAGATTGGAATTATATGAGTTAGGCGTAGCACCACAAATAAATACACAGGAAAGGCGAATCATTTTAAAAATCTAATTACAATATGTCCTCAGAGCTCAATGCCAATTAATCCTCATCTGACCTAAAGGAAAGTGGGACATGAGCTAGATCAAATGATGAACTCAGCAAACTGCCAGCTAGAGTGAAAGCTGTTTAAAGCCACTGCTCACTTTGCTTCAGTGCAGTTAAAGCCAAACGCACATCACTATCAAAATGCTCAGCTGCAACTCCTGAGAAACAGTCTCTCTCTGCAGACCCCCCGAAACGGCTCTCCTTCCTTTTCTGTGAATAGGTGCACAAAGGCAATTTTTGAAAGTGGAAGCAACTTGTCTTAAAGCCACTGATTCTCCCGCTCTGGATCGCCGCGGAAACAAGCAGCTCATTGATGCCAGGCGCAGTGCATCACCCTGACAGACAAACCACTCCAGTATAAGAGGGAACAAAGCGGCCAGTCCACATCCACGTTGCCAATTAGCAGGAATTCCAGCCTCAAGAGCCAATTTCCACTAGTCTCATTGGAGTTGACATACACATCCACGGCTCCCACTGGAAGACATTCATGGGATTCCAAGGAGCATTAGGTCCCCTCTGCGGAGCCTGAAATCTGGCAGTTAGAAACTACAATGGACCATCATGCACCACTCTGAGAAAGAGTTCCCACTCACTGGTCGCAGGAAGCATGCTAATAGCCAAGTGCACATTGTAGCATTTGACCCGGCTTTACAGCAGCTGAAAATGTTTACGAGGAAAATTTATGGCAGAAATAATCAGGCTCGCATGTCGCTAACCAACTTATATCGAACACATGGGAAATAATGTGTTTCTCCTGCATGCTGCCAAGCATCTTAATGCTTTCAGGAAAAGACAAAACAGACACACACATACGCACAAACAAAAACCCAGCAGGAAATCTGTGGATGCTGAGTCTAATGCACTGCTGATAATCAAATCTAACATTCATTCATTCATTCATTTTCATTCTACAGATAAGATCGGCACATATTTGGGAAACCACCAACTCCAAATCTGATTATATTACATGATAATGGTGTTAGATGATTGGAAAATAAATTTTTATTCATTCATTCTTTTTTTTTTTTCATTTTCAGATTAATCCCGTCTGTACTTTTCGGGAGGCCTGAGTACTAAAGCACCTTTATCCCTGATTATCTAGAACCTGAAGTTCCCACAGCTGTGACACTTGCAAATGATAGGCCGTGTGGGTTATCTATGCAACAGGAGAGAAAAATGTGGGCTCTTCATGCAGATCTGCAGCAGCAGCAGCACCTGGATTCACTGCTTTCATTGATTTTGGGCCTGTAAGGAGGTATCTCACGTTTTCTTACAGACCCCACAGATTTCTTTATTCCCACGTAATCAATACTGGATGGGTATTATAAATCATCAAAAAGAATTATGGGTGCCCTCAGCAGATTAAAAAAGTGGGGTCAGAGGTTATGGCCACTGAACTTCAGGCCACGCCCACCAAATTCTGCTTACACTCTGAAGTCTACTTAAACCATATAAAGATACACCAATATGTGCTATTTCTCACAAGATCTGCTAATTTTTAAAAAAAACAAATACCTTTTAAACACTTTGTAAGATTGTGAGCAGATGAATTCAGGAAAAGCTAATCCTGGAACAGGAAGTGATTCAACTAAATTGCACCTGTTAAATCCAGGAAGACCAACAGCTAATGAGCAGTGACATCTTAGAGTGCCGTTACATGCGCAGATAAAAAAAAGAGTGTTAAAGGTCATAAAAAGGGTTTCTTATGGAATTCTCTTAATCTTTTGACAGAAACTAAAATAGGACACATTGATGCATCTTTATGTGGGTTATGTAGACTTGAGAGTGTAAGCAGATTTTGGTGGGCGTGGCCTGAAGTTCAGAGACCCTCTGACCCTCCTTTGAGGACCATCACTCCTTTTAATCTCCTGAGGGTTCATGAAGGTACCAGTTGCATACTGTAGATAAGCCATTCATATCCAAATGTCAAAACCATGAGCTCTTCATTCAGATTCAAAATAATTTGGTTTAAGGGTACTTAAATGGGGAATCATAAATAAGGCGTAAAATTTTGTTTTCCTGCCACCCGACACCATTATCAATCAATTTCATCAGATCTGGAGACGGTGATTTCCCAAGTGGTGCTGATTTCACGCTCTTCTCATCGGGAGCTGCTCCTGAAACTCCACAGATGTCACTGTGAAACAGTCGTCCAAATGTCTGAGATTCAGGAGGAAAAATTTAAACCAAGAGGAGTGTTTATAAACAATATTTCAACCTAAGGCAGATCAAAAAGCTGCGACGACACACTGCAGTAGTGTGTGTGTGTGTGTGTGTGTGCGCGTGCATATGGAGAGCAGAAGGGCTGTGCCAGCTGCCATAACTCAACAGGCATGATAACAAATATGCCACACAGTGACGTCTTGCAGAAACTGAGACCAATATTTAGGTGCGTGTGAGAAAATCTTGTCTAGACACTAAATCAGTTTTAATTTCTGACACAAATGAGAAAGCCTAGGTTAGCAGATTTGCGGGATGATCCTGGATCAGCAGTCTGGAGGGGAGAGTGTGAACTGTTGTGTACAGTATACACACACACAAGCCAATGACTAGTCACAATGTTAAACATTATGGAGCACCGAAACTGCATCTTCAAGGGCATGGCTGCACAATAACACGTCTAGTTTTTCAATTATTAGCTAATACACCACAGTTGTGTCACTATTCAGACCTCTGAGTCACGTTGAGCAGGAGAGACTAATCCTGAGCATATGACTGTCATGTCTTTAAACTGTGTGGGAGAATCTGTGTCATTAAGGAGCGAACAAGGAAAATCCCATAATTCTTCTTTCACCTTTGACATGACTCAAATCTGGAGCAGTTCGTTTCACTTGCGTAAGCTGGCTCTCAGGTAGCCACGGCTGTAAAATCACAGATGTGAACGAAAAGATGCGGTGTGAGTGTTTCCATGGAGCAGCCCGCAGCAGGAGGAGGAACTCCCGCTTAAGTTGTTCCAGAAACGCCGTGATAATTCACTTTCAGGCTGGTGGTTTTCTTTTATTTCAAGGTGCGAAAACTACCAGCTTCTGAGCACCATTTGTTCACAACAACCCACACGCAGAATAAGACGGTAAATTTAGATTACACATGTTTAAAAATGCCCTAAAAGTCTGGCGTTTGTCTCGACTCACTGGGAGCGCCGTTGCGCACCGACCGCTCATTCATTTTTTATTAACCCCTGTCTGTCCGCCTGTCAGGCGTCTAACACAACAAGTTGGCTCCACTCACCGTGAAGCGCAGGCTCCCGGAGATTTAACGGCGTCGCTCTTCTGTCGGTCGGTCCGGCGGATTTCGCATCAAACCATTAATGAACTGATGAGAGAAACTAAAAAGCGCTCAGATTCCTAAAACTGGGGTTTCGGAGAAGATGGGCAGCTGAAGAGAGGAGTCGGTGCCAAAGCGAGAGCGACACAGAGGCGGCGATGAGGATCCCATTCAAGTGGAGGGACGGCCCGGGGAAAGCCTCTGGAGCTATGAAAGCATTTTTCATTCACACCATCTGAATGAAAAGTATAAGAAGAATGCCTCTGCGTTTAAAGACCGAGCTTCACGCGTAACCGACACCGACAGGCGGCGACGAGGACGAGCAAAAACACCAAATCATGACCAAAACACTGGGATGTGCTCTAGGCAAGCAGGGGAGGAGACAGCTCCCCATTGTGGAGGCTCTGATTGGCGGGATGTGTTTCGCACTGTTGATTTGTCTGATTTGCTTGAATGGCGTGTCGCGGAAGCCCCTCCTCACCTGAGTGTGCGGGTTCAAGCGCGGTTCTTTGTAGAGTTACTCACACAGCTCCTGTCGGTTAAGGTTGTTTAGCCTGTGACACATGAAGCGCGTTACATTTTCCGATGTGAGCCAACTCACCAACATTAAATCATAAACTAAACACCAAATAATGCTGAATTTCTCATTTGAAGTTTCAAAGGCAAACCTACAAATCTGAATACATTGTAGCCATAATATAAATTAGATTATGAAAAGAAATTAAATTAATTTAAAAAATATCTGCGATTATAATTCCTGAACTAGAGTGCGACGTAGTCTGATGTTCTGTTATTGTGTTTATGGTAAAAATCAAAGATCACGCTTCCTTGTTCTCCCACTCAGTCTGATGACACAATGCTGCCACCTACTGTTCAAACCAGGCAGTATTTATGACTCAAAGCAGCTGCAGAATCGAAGTCTTCTGTCAACTTTGTAGATTAAACTCTGGACGAAGAAGTACTTCAGTTTACTTACACATAACTAGTAATAATACCACTGTGATACACAGAAAAGCATGCATTTAGTGCACTTATCAAAAGCGAAACTTCTCATTGTGTAGAGACATTCAATTATATTTCTTATGCAAGATATTTCTGGATTTTTGTCACCATATTACAGCATGACACGAGGTTTAATATTGTAGATGAACGAGGCGGAGACAATTTTACCTAAACCTATTTGATACACTTACCAAGCACTTTATTAGAACCACTTTAGCCATCTAGTGTAGTAGAATACAACCCTCTGCCAAGTTAAAGCTTTTGGACAATATAACTGATCCTTTTCTAACTTGTGGCATGTGTGGTTGATGTTTTCAAAACAGTTTACCTTCTCAGTTCATGAAGGTTTAAACAAGAGGCACCAATGAGTCACTGACAGACAAAAGGACAGATTCAGTTCAAATCAAAGTTAATGAGAGATATCATTTATAAACAGCTATGCACAGCAAATGCAGTAATTACAAGCACAAAATGCTCCAGAAAGTATTCAAAAATTGCATATGAACCCCAAGGTGTGTAGAAGAATGACAATTAAGACATCATAATTAACGTGTAGATGCTGGCTGTGCCACAGTATTATCAAGGAACCCGAGAATGAGTGGATTAAGGGTCATATTTTAGTTTGGGAGGAAATTTTAACCTGTGGGATACACTGGAATACTCCAGAGGGAACACAACACCACCAAGTCCACCAAAACATCATCAGAATCCAGAGATGAAAATCATCACGATGGTGTTGAATGATGGGAAGCTGTGATGTGCTCTTCAGGTGTGCAGGTTGTTCAGAACTCTGTGGTTTAGAATACGACTGTTTTAACACTGCAGGTCATTGTCAAGCTCGAGGTTGAAGCGTATATATTTTTTGTCAGCTGGACTTACCTTCGCTATTCTGTTGCTGTTATATAATGCGCTTTGTCAAGAGGTCTTATTCTGTCTCATTTCTCTAGTTTGTTTTAGAGTACGCTGCTACAAAACAAGCTGGTTTATTTTTGGAAGGAAAAAAAAAGAATCTTTCTCCTGTGTGTCTCACTTTTTGACACCTTTTCCAAACGAACCAATCCCTGCTGCTTTCTCTTGCTTACACATTCGGTCCCACGTGTTACCGCTTTCATGCTTTGTTTCTGTCTCGTGTCCTCACTTGTCCCGCAGTCTCAGTCATCTATTTCTCTCGTGTCAGACGACCCTATAGGAAAGAGCATGTCACTGTCTAAGGACAGGCTGCTGCCTATCCCGGCCATGCGGCTGCGCAGCAGAAAGTGTGTCCTCCTCTGCAGGAGCCTCTGCTGTTCCTGCTTCAGCTCCACGTAGGAGCGTGAGAACGTGTGGAAGATGGAAGTGACGGGAAAGGCCATGAGGAGGATACCACTCAGGATGCTGCTCAGAGCCACCACCTGACCCGGGATGCTCCTTGGCACCATGTCCCCGTAGCCCACCGTTGTCATGGTGATAACAGCCCACCAGTAGGTAGCAGGGATGCTAGTGAACTCCTGTGTGGTGGCCATTTCGTTCTCAATCAAGTACAGCAAGGGGGAGTATAGTGCGATGGCCACACACAGGAAAAGGAGCAGCAGTCCGAACTCTCTTGTGCAGCGGCGCGCTGTCAGGCCGAGAGTCTGCAGACCCAGTGAATGGCGAGCTAACCGCATCACATAGAGGATGCGCAGGGCCCTCAGCACACGCAGCACCAAGCCCACTTTGTCCAAGTAGGTGTTGCCGGAACCCAGCCGCTTCTCCCCTTTGGAAGTGCTATCCACCAGCAGCGTGATGTAGTACGGCAGGATGGCCACCACGTCAATCAGGTTCAGGGGCTGCCTGAGGAAGGTCAGCTTGCTGCGATCTTGGATGAAGCGCAGAGTGAACTCCAGGGAGAACCAGGCGACACACACAGTCTCCACAATGAAGATGTTATAGCACATCTGTGAGCAGGTGCCCTGTTAGGGAAAGAACAAAATGTATATGAGATGGAGCCACTAGAGGGAGCCACTTCAGCGTGATAAGATGCTGCAGCTCGGAGCAGCTGAACATGCAAAAATATTTCTGCAGCCAAGAAAATAAAGAAAGCTCATTAAAGATACAATAACCAGTTTTAAACTTTTACAATGAATGTCACAATATACTAAATCTTAGGTCAGATCTCCTAAAATAATCATGCCACACTTTTGTTTTTTCAACGTGATTCAGTGCGTGGTTGAGAAATGGTTCAAAGCACATCCTGTGATCTCCTTTCATCGCAGTCCACATCGGGGAATCATTTTTCATTATTATGAAACACACTCCCACAGAGGAGGAAGTGGTTTGACCACCTGAAAACTCCAGATAACCTGAAACACTCGTGTACTTTTAAACGCGACGCTTTGTTGTCTGCCAGCAACAAATTAGAGCCGGAGGAGCTGTTAGGATGAGATCATCAGCGCTTCTATTTAAACAAATGAATTCAGACACTCAAGTGAGAAAACAATCCGAGAGTGTCAGATGGATATATCAGTGTAACTAAATCAGACAACAAGCGGGCTTTTCTTTTTCTTTTCCTTTTTGTGAATACTTGAGCAGCGTCATAGTTACAGGAGCCACATAACGTATCTGCATTTAATTTTCTGAATAAGTTTAAACAGAAACAAAAAAAAAACTTGTTTCTAAAAATGGAAATGAAAGATTTTTCAGTCAATCTGCAGTTCCATCAAAAGCAACGAGAAATCAGTTAATTAATTCAAAAACCTGTTTGCACTTTTCTCTGCAAGAAGATTACGTGTGTGCCTCAAATATTTGGTTTTCCTTTGATTTGACTAAAAAGGCTGGGGTGCTAATTATGGTTGTGATTGAAGTCAGACATAATAATGGAAGCATTTCATGGAAGCAGACTGAGACGTCTTCAAACATTTATTCTAATCTGGAAAAACAACTGTGGCTCTCTCAGCAGCCTCCCTTCTCTCACTGCAGTCAGGTTTGACAATTACACACCATTAATAGCATTTATTTAGTTTCAAAACAGCGCACAAATTATAAATTTGCCTCTGTTTTTTGTTCTCTGGATACATCAGATTTAAATCTGCTGAAAAAAATATCCATCCTCTTGTCCTGTTCAGGGGGCTGGAGCCTATCCCTGCTGACACCTGAACAGGTCGCCAGCCCGTCACAGGGCCAACACAGAGAGATGATTCACACTCACATTCACACCTAGAGTGACCAGTTAACCCCAGTAAGTGCACGTCTTTGGACTGTGGCAGGAAACCCACGCAGACACGGGGAGAACCTGCAAACTCCACACAGAGCGAGGCCCGAACCCAGGCCCTCCAGATGTTATTGTAGCTGTGAGGCAGCAGTGCTCACCTTATTTATGTGACAGACATAAATATGTTGAGTTCTAGTATTCATGTTCGATGTGCTGGTGTCTCTTTACGTACTGTGACTGTAGAAATCATTTTTTTTCAGTGATGAATGCGATAAAATGAATGAAAAAATTCACAAATAGCAATAAAATGCAAATATAGCAAGTTTTGATTAACTGTTTTGAATATAGTCTCATATTTGAAATATATGTCATTTAACATGAAGTGATGCTGTTCAAATCACTGCTCAAAAACCCATCGGAAAGTTATAGTAAAGCTCACTTTGATTATTTCTTCATAAAAATAAACTCTTCAGAATCGATAAAGACTGTGTATAGATACCAGTTACTTTTCTTCTTCTGTCTTGGTTTAGATAATTGTGGTTTTTATTATTCTTTTGTCTTTATGTGCTGTGTTAAATGTCGAGTGCCTCCTCACCGACTCCTCCTCCTCCCTCATGGCTGGCATGGTGCTGATGGATAAGTTGATGGCTGTGATGGTGACAAACAGCACTGACAAACAAGCAAAGATCTTTCCTGGGAGGCCCGAGTGAGGCCTCTCCACCATGTCTCTTAGCTTGGCCATGCACCGACTGAATCTAGAGTCACCTGGACGCCCTCTGTGGCCACTGTCCGAATCCAACAGGTCCTCCAGGAGCTCTTCCTCCTCCTCTGCTCTCTCCATGGCTTCAAACTCCTCCATGCGCTGCAGCAGACGCCTACGACAGCACCACTCCAGGCTCTCCTCTGGAACCCCCCAGTAGACTAGCTCCTCTCTGAAGGAGAGGGCGCACATCTCCCTGAGCGACCGCAGCTTGCCCGCCCGCAGAAAGGTCAGGATGTTACGGAAAGCGCAGGGGCTGCGGTCAAAGAAGAACTCGTTGTGTGTAACATCGTAGTCGTCACAGATACGCATGATCTCATCAAAGCTGCTGCAGAGGTGCAGCTGGCCCAGGCGAGACAAGGGGAAATCTTCTAAGGTGGTCCAAGGCAGCTGGTAACGTAGGCCACCCACATTGATAATGGCATGGAGTTTACGGGCACTGGACAGGAGCGTGCTTTCACGGATGGTGCTGAGCTCAGGTGCAGGCTGTGCCCTTTTGTAAAAGGCCCCCTTAAGTGCCTCCTGCTCTTGCTGGAGAGGAGGGTTGAAGGAGTTATCAGAGGCACAGCTCAGGGCACTGTAGTCATAGTCAGAGCCATCACCCGCCAACAGGGTCATCTTTGCTGGTCCGCTCACATCCCTGTGCCTAGCCTCCCGTCAACACACCTTCAGAGAAGCAATAGAGAAGCTACAGTTAATGCACGAGCACAGGCTTGCCAAAACAGATCAAAATTTATGCAAGATGATCCATTAATAGTTTTGAAAGAGAGTCCTGACCATGATAGTCAGCGGTGTTGCATAAAACTACTAATACATATTAAAAAACCAAAAGAAATAAGTACTGTATGCATTAAGAGTGAAATACAAAAAAACACACTGTGAGACAACAATTAAAAGGCAGTTTCTTGAACCTGTTCTCTCCACGTTTTACCACTAATCATACTGAGCAGTATCATTTTACCCAGTGACCAATATCACAATGCATCGTTACTGCAGCAGGATCCACTTAGTCTGCTTGCATTTTAATTCAAATGAGTGTGTGTCATTAGAAGAAACGCATAGCGATATGTAAACAAAGTGCCCGCAGAACAACCCACTCACTGTAGGAATGAAAGCAAGAAAACTGCTTAATAAACATCCAACACCAACACATTATTCAGGTATTGCATGGCTATAGCAAGGAAACCCCAGTGAGAATAATATTAATGTGTGTAAACACTGTAAAGACTGTTTTCATTCTGTCACACTGACTTGTATAAAACCTTAATTTGCTGCACAAAAAAAAATCATTTGAAACGTGCACGACTACTCTAAATAGATTCAAATATGCACCACCCCCCTGCAGTTGGTGCTTCCTGCTTTTTGGGGGCCTCACTGAGGTCATGAAGCAGTAGCTTTTATTAAATATGCGCTACAGAGCCGCGTGCCTGAGGCTTTTACAGGAATAATTTCTTAAATACTATATCTTCTTCTTCTTCCTCCTCCTCCTTCAGCTGCTCCTTTTAGGGGTCACCAAAGCGGATTATCGGCCTCCATCTCACCCCATCTCTAGAATGTGTCTCACTAACCCTCCATACGTCCTCCTTTCACTACATCCATGAACATCCTCTGTAGTCTTCCTCTTTCCCTCTTCCTCTGCCACCTCCAGATCCAGCTCCTGTCTTTTTGTCAGTGCCACCATCTGCAAAACCATACGCAGCAGGTCTCACTACCGTCTAATCTACTCTTTGATTCTTGCTGCTGCCCTTCTGTCACAAAATCACCCCTGATTCTCACCTCCACCCACTCCACCCTTTTGTTCCTTCATCAAATTTACTGGCGATAACTAATTACTGTGACTACAGTGAAATTTGCTGGTGGAAAGTGGGAAAGCAGCTCTGTGTCCTTGACATCGCCGTCCCTCCGCAGATATGTCATCTGGACCAACTGCCTTTTCACTCTTCGTCACCTTCGTAATTGCCTTCGCTTCCTCCTTTACTAATGTTCTGCACTTCCTGATTCACTAACTGCCCCCCATCCATCCTCTGTCTCTTTTTTCTACATTCATGAGCTCCTTCCATCTTCCCAACGTGCTCTCTTCACCTGTCAGCACATTTCCATCTCTATCTTTAACCACCCTGACCTGTTGCACATCCTTTCTAGCTCGATTTCTCTGCCTGGCCTTTTAATTAAAGTCCTTTTCTCCTTCCTTAGTGTCCAGCCTCACTTCCAGCTTCCTTTGCCACCTCTCTCTTTGCTATATGCCTGGCCTCTCCATACTCCGGTCTACTTTCTTTTTCTTTGCTAACCTATTCCTTTGAAACTTTCCTGTACTTCCTTATTCCACCACTTGTCCTTGTCTCTTTCTCCTGTGCAGAGGGCTCATCAAACACCTTGCTGGCAGTTTTCCGAATGTATAGCTCTACTTTCCCAGTCATCTGGCAACTCTTCCACCCGGAATGTGTCTCAGCTCCTTCCTGAACTGCAGCTTCCACCACTTAATCCTTGTTTCTGCCTTCACTCACTTTCTCTTCTTGATGTCCACGGTCATCCTACAGACTATCATCTGCTCCACACTGGGGGCACCTGGTGCCACTTTGTCCAACTTACACATTATCCTTCTGAAAGAGGTCACAGTTTCCATAAAAGGAAACTGCAGCAATGCTTAGGTACAGTAGGTGGTGCATCTCAAAGTAAGATCCACATGGATGCAGGACCTAAGATTTCAGAACATTGCCCAAAGCATCACACGGCCTCCGCCTGCATGTTTTCTTCCCATAGTGCATCCTGGTGCCAGGTGTTCCCCAGGTAACTGATGCACATTTACTCAGTCATCCAAAAAAACGTGATTCATCTGACCAGGCCACCTCATGTAACTCTTATTGCACAGATACCAAAGAGGTGGTTTTCAAGCACGCTTAATAATCTGTCTGCGCTATTTTTAGGCTTTAAAACACAGTTAGGCGTCGGTTGAGGTGTGCGTACTAATGTGCAGTCAGAGTTTTCCAGGTTCTCCTGAGTGTCAGCATGTTCTTCAGCAGAACGAAACAAGCACGAGGAGAGGAGCAGCGATCGCTATAGCAGGAAGAAAGAGAAGGAGCTAGAAAGTGTTTACCAGTTCATCACCAGCGCAGTGACGGCCTTGTGGCCTCTGTCCAAACTAATTTAATCAATTACAGTAATTTAGGGGGAGGCAGGTTAGCTGGTTATAAATTAACACGTCAGTGCGTGGATTGCTGCACTGCCAAACTCTGAGTACGGATTCTAAAATGGGGGACGTGAACGTGTCAGCTGAATGGTTATTAGGCACCTGCACTGTCAGCCTCTGTGAGCCGCTGATTACAGCCAGCACCATCTTTCACCCGTGAAAGCGGAGCAAACCCACCCTGAGCTTCTCTCTCCAGCGTTCTGTCTCGTTGCATTAACTTCCCGATAATGGCCGCTTTTATTGGATTCTGCATGTGTGAAACAGCCCCGAGGTCAGAATAAAACCCCAGCGCATGCAGAAGCATCCTGTAGGCCACCAACAAATGCAGATTCATTCATTTCCCAGTTTTAGAATATAAATGCTGCGTGTCACATAAAAAAAATAGCGCTGTTAAACAAAAGCAAAACACAAGAATGGAAATTATTTTTCAAAACAGTGTAAAATTCCTCCCTTTTTTTATCTTCTCACATTCTCCCTCCTTGCGGTGGAGGTTATCAGTACGCCTACAACGCATCGCCAGTGTGGCTGTGCACAAGCCTACGCCACTCTCCTACTAGATTAAATCACACTTAACCCCTTGAGGCTGTTTGATTTCTCACTCTGCCTTTAAAGCGATTGTGCTTTTCCGTCTCTGCAGCCACGGGAGCATTTTTTAAACCCTCTGTTTTGTTGTGTTTTTTTTTTGTTGTTGTTGTTGTTATTGTTGTTGTTTTTCCGTTTCCCGTGCCATGTTGCGCCTCTGATGCGTCCTCTGGGGGGGACGAAGTCTAGAAGGAGAAGGAGAGATGAAACGCTGCAAAGACAGCGAAGGCTGTTCTCCCCACCAGATCGGCTGAGGTCTGGCCTCTTTCTGTGCCAGTGTTATCACAGCTGAGCCACAGGGCATGTTCTCCAGATTGCCTGGTGAGTCACTGGGTTGTGAGTCTCAGTTGCCTGACAGCGTTGTGCATGCGTTTCCCATGGTTCAAGACTCTTTGGAGACTTTCAATACCACTAATATTGACTGAGATGATTTTTTAAAGCGTCTAATACTAATCATCACTGCAAGATCAAAGCAGAGGTATTTTAAAAAATTACAATAAAAACTTCAGGCTTTTAAAATGAAGATGTCTTGTCTGTTGAGACATGTGGACTTGTTCCCTGTCTGCAGAGGCATGTTTGAAAAAAATTGTTCATGGGTGGTTCATGTGAATACAATCGTAATATTAAAAATGAACATCTGCAGATGTGCTCGTCCCTACAAAGAGACATGAATAGTCTACTTAGCGATGACTGTTCATTGCTGCATATCTGCATACTGGTGGAAGACAGATTTTACCAATCTGTCTCTGAATTTTTGAAGATTTGCAATTCAGCTCGACTCATTCTGTGAAATACAGAATAATTTGATGAGTATCAAAAATTTTTTAATCAGTGTTTCTGGTGAAAATCGGACCCTCAGAGACTCGCGGCAGTCGGCTACATTTCCAGTGGCAGCTGTTCAAAGGGAAGAGTTCAGTCTTGTTTTCTTGCATGTAGCCAATGAAACATATTTGTTGCTTTGCAAAAAATACTAAAGTGTTGTAAAAAAATACTGTTTATAAAGAGGTTTAAAAAAAAAGCATAACACCTGACAGTGAAGTCATGCCGGTCATGTCCTCTCAGGCTTAATGACCATTTAAACCACACAATGTCCCTCTGCTCTCCCCAACAACCACTTCTGCTCCTATTCCCTTAACAGCTCACTGTTCTCTAATGGACTATAAGAGGATGGTGTTTCCAGAAATGGACCGCGAGAGCTGCCAAGACCCAACTGTCTCCCTCTCTGCCTCTCTTTGTCTCTCTGAAATCTGGTTAAACACTGAAACAGTCAGGCATGCCAGAAGCAATCCTACCCCCAAAGACCTTTCCTTACAGTAATTCCAGCAGGAATAGTTGTAAACAGAAATGTTTCTTTTTTGTTGGACGTGGGTGGTATTAATGCATGCCGAGAACCCTGGAAGAAGCTACAGTGTAGCTCCAGGGCAGTAAATGTCTCCCCAACACCGTCTGTGGACGACCACGGTGTGTTGCTCTCCGTTTCCGAGGTACAGAGAAGTGTTCTGTTGAGACGATGTGTTTCAGTAATGAGCTATGTTAGCACTAATGGCTGTTATTTCTCATTCTGTGAACTGTTCGGTGCAAACTGCAATAGAATGAAGTGCATCTGTAAAACAAACCAGCCTTCATTTAAAACAAATGTTTCCCCGTGAGGTCATTTTAAAAGCTCAAAAGGCTTTTGAATTGCATTTTGAAATGCAATTCAAGTGCTTTTTCATGTCTCAATTAGGATAAACTGTTTTGTAACAAACAGCAAATGAGAAGCGTCACACCTCTGTCATTTTCTGTCCACAGTTTATTTCCCAATCTGTCCTCTGCCTGTCCTTCCTTTTAAAGGGCTCCGCTCCCCAGACAGGCTCTGAACCGACCCACCCGATCTCTGGGTTTCTGCATCGCTGCTCCATATTATGCCTCAGCACTTTTCATCCTCTTATCCCCGGCAAACTGTGACACACAATATTTAGTCAGCGCACAAAACACCTCAACTTTACACCCATCACTCACATTTGATGCATAATGACAGCGTGTGCTTTTCTTTCTCATCTGAGGAATTTTTCCTGAGTGGATGATTGCACGCTCTCGCCATTTGTGAGTGCTCATCTAACTTGATTATATAAAGATTGCATAACATTAAGTTCTCTGCATCGTTTGCGTGCATTAACTGATGCTCATCGCTTCCTGCTCTTTTCCTGTGGAGCTGCACTCGTCTGACCACCTAATCTTTCAGGGCTGTGTAAATAATTTGTTTTTCAGGAGCAGCGGATGAAAGTGCCTCTGACAGCGGGCATGCGTGCAGGCAGAACCGCCTCACTGCAGTGAAGACCCGGCTGTCTGTCACTTTAGACAGAGTGCTTCAAAAGACCGCTGCACAGGGACCCGCTGAATGTCCCTGCAGGCTGAGGTGGCAGAAGATACTCGCACAGGTCGATTAAAAGATCAGCAAGTAAAAAAGAAAAAGTTGATACCTTATGAGTGATAAAGTACTTGAAGGGATGAGATGGTTGAAATGAACTAGACAAACAGTCGCACGTGTCTTTCATTTAAGTGATGAGTGTGAGGTGGGACTGAAGAAGATGAAGACGTGGGAAATAAGACACTTAGTGGTCAGTACTTAAATGCCAGGTGTCGAGAGCACTTTCCTGTGGAAAGGTGGGATAAGTGAAAACTGAAGCAGTTGCATTTTTGAAGGTTGAAGAGGCAAGTATGCAGATGGGCTAAAGTAAGAGAAAATAACATTGTCTTACTTACACTTTCAAAGCATGTCCAGAGCACGATTTGTGTTGCATCTGAGTCCTGGCTGAAGATCTCTCCGGGTACCCAACGGTTCTCAGGGATGCTGGAGGATATGTACCTCAGATACCTTACACATA
>VOQJ01021133.1:11138-35474 GCA_015052665.1 Apistogramma diplotaenia | reverse complement strand
GTTATATAATTTTACACCTTGCATCGTATCATATATCGTTATTTCACAGTCCGTACTCAGCATTTATAAACACTTTGACAGATGGACCCCTGCCTCCAGTTTTATTGGTTTTTTAATAGAAAGATTAGATTGGAAGCGGAGTGACTGCGGGAACCAGCTAAAAGAAAAGTGAGATTAATTGCTTTCCAAAGTGAAAACAATACTTTTCAGAGTTTTAAATTAGTTCAACCACAAAGCAGAGATAATCTCAGCTCTTGGAAGCGTATTATGTATGGGCCACTTTTTATTAATAATCATTAATCATTTATTTACTCGTCATTATGAACACACACATTACAGAGGGCGGAAAAATGATCTTAAATGGCCGCGATGGCATGTTGACAGAAGGATAATGATTATATACGCGTTTCAGCCGGCGATGCGTCTCACGACAGCACGGTGACAGCCGTCTGGCTCAGCCCGCTCTCCTCTGGTGAGGAGAACATATGGAGAGGAGAAGAAAAGACCAGAGACTAGATAAGAGTTAATGATGTGAGCTGTGGCATGTAAACCCACAGGTAGTCACAAGTGGGGAGGGGAGAAGAAAAGCTTAGCACATCACTGGAAGTCCCACAGCAGTCTGAGCCCGCAGCAGCAGAACTAAGAGATCCAACCTGAATATAAGCCTCATCAAAAAAGTTACGAGTCTAATTTTAATTTTGTCTTCCTCCGAAACCAAAACTAAGAGAAGCTTCCCCCACATCAGTATGATTTCACTGATGAAATATTTATGTTCAAAAGATTTTGCATTATTCTAATTTTCCTATTCCCATTCTAAGGAGGGAGAACCACATTCCTGGAATGAAACCTTCCCAGGCTACCAAGCCATTTCTTTTAGCTATTTAACCAAAAATAGGCGATAGAGATGTCACAGGAACATAAACGCGTGTCGGTGTGTATTCAGCATCCAATAACACACCGATCTACAGGGTTTGAAAGCTCAAGAGGCGCATTTTCTTAGACACTGGCCATTAGAGAGGATATCTGTACTTTAAAAGCAGAGAAAACTCCCACAGTTGGAAGCACTGCCCCTGATCTTTAGTTTCTCGGTATGACTAAGCACACCTTTGTGTCCTCTCACCAACGCTGGAACATTTTCTCAGTCAGGTAAACAGACCTGCGAAGGTGAAGAGAGCACGTTTAACAGTTTCTTCTGTGTCTCTTTGATCATGTCTTCAGAAGAAAATCAATGATGAGATCATGGCATTTGAAGACTCCGAGTGGCAGAAGGATGGTAAGCTAACAAATTTAAAATAAACACAATGAGCATGCCCAGTGAGGCTTTAAATTCAAGTCACACACAGCTCACAAACAGAAGTGAAATTAGCCCCCCCTCACATAAAAATGCATGTGTGCACCACATCTGGCAGGTGTTGGAGTGGAACAATTATATCCTGGACAGCCAGCCAGCAGATCTGCAACAACTGTGTGATGCCATCATATCGATATGGGCCAAAGTCTCAGAGGATTCCTTCCAGCACCTTGTTGAATCTGTGCCATGAAGAATTATTGTAGTTCTAAAGGCAAAAGTGGGTTAAAGCTGTATCTGGTCTGAGTGCCTTGTTAAAGATCTGCAAACCCTCCTTAATGAGTCATTTCCCTCAGAGTATTAGGGTCTCAAATGTTTTTAATTGACTGCATCTCATGTAGCAATTTCCCAACAATGCTGCACAATAGCATTCATTGCACAGAGGTTTTTTTTATTTAAGACAAACTAGAAAAACAGCCTTTGAGCAGCTGAATGCCTTTTTTTGCTCATCATCAATCATCTCCTGCTTATTCGGGTTAGGATTCAGGGTTGCGGGGGGTTGGAGGCTATCCCAGCTGTCAGGGGGCAAGAGGCTGGGTACACCCTGGACAGGCCGCCAGCCTGTGGGCAATTGAGAATCACTAATTAACCTGTGGGAGGAACCCACACAGACACAGGGAGAACATGTAAACTCCACCCAAATGGTGGATTCAAACTGGGACCTTCGTGCTGTGAGGCAACAGTGCTAACCGCTGCACCACCATGCTGCTCATCATATTGCAGCAGCCTAATAAGTCAAATTTGTGCTTTTCATTAGCAGAAGAACAATACGCAGCTTCAAATAAGTTGTCCATCATTCACAAGCCCTTATAAAGACTGGAGAGCTAGCTTCAGCTGTGTGACGACAGAGGGTAATCGTACCACTCCTTCTGATAACAAAGAGCAGAAAACACAGACACCACGGTTATGGCATAGGCTTTGTATTCGCAGCACATACGGCCATAAGTCAGGAGCTCACGAAAGGGCAGCAAAAATAGCAGACGGGTCAAAGCCAAACAAACAGTTTTGCTAAGATGATGCCTTTGCTGTGGAAGAATAATGATTTCTGCTTTCATCACTGCGATATTAGCTGCATTTCTGCTGTGGACAAACTCTTTCTTCTCTTCCTCTCCAGAGACTGAACGCTCAGTTTGACCAGCATAACCGTACCCATAATTACCATAGAATGCTAATGCTAGCACTTAAACTCCTGTCAATGCAACACCATTAGCAGGCTAATAGACTAGATTGCATCTATAAAACTGTTTATGCCAAAGTTGTTTCCAATTAGCTAAATTACAGTATGAGGAAATGTTTGAATATACTGTGATCATCAAATGTTTCACAACTGGCAAAATAATTTCTGAATTATTGGATGATTGCAAAACTTCAAGGTCCTTTCAAAGTAATCAGCTTATTTATGAGAAAACCTTGGTTTTAGCTTTAAATAGAAATGAATGAAAATAACTCATTGACTGTTTTAACAGTTTTAACCAGTTACGCTGTTACACATTAACTACTTCATCTACAGATATTTTTCATGTCAACATTCTCACCTGTTACAGCTGGAAAACCCCATTCAGAACTGATAACATTGATGAACCATGTCTCTCTGCTTTGCCCTGCTACTACCAGAACCAATTAGTCGAAACACCGGGGTAAAAAGACACAGCTGAAACTAATAAAGGAATGATTAAAGGAAGTAAAATTAAATACAAGATGCAAAAGACTACCAGAAACAGAGGGTAAATTATGGATGGAGATTTGACAAAACTCAAAGGGATATTGGGAATGCTGGTCTAAAAAACAGGGGATTGAAATATTAGAAAAAGAGACCACAAAGGCAGCAAGCACAAAAACCTAAACATGGAGGAGTTACAATGATAAGGAAAAACCTGAGGGCTTTAACCAAAGACTGGAACTAATCATTAAGACTCAAAATAGTAAAACACACATGAAGAAGACAAAGTGGGCAGTAAATAAATAAGGAACCAAACTAGAAGAAGAAGAATATCACGACTTGTTGTTTAATTTCTGAGTAATGAAGACAGATTAGGTCATTTATCATTGGAAAAGAGCAATCAAGTGAGGACACACCCACACACAGACACAAAGAAAAAGCCAATAAGTTTGGTGGTTGAGGTCACGATATTTTTTTCTCTCCGTCATCTCAGCATCATCGAAATGCTGCATTCATTTAGAGCAGGGATGCTCAAATCCGGGCCTCGAGGGCAGGTGTCCTGCAGCAGAGTTGCAAAAGCTGCAGGACAGCAACTTTCGAGGCCCGGATTTGAACATCCCTGCGCTAAATGAATGCAGCATCGTGATAGTGCTGCAGACAGTTGCAGAGGAATTATGCTTTCTGACTCTAGGATTGCATCACGTCTTTGGCTTTTTTACATAAAAAATATGGAAAATACTGGTATAACAAAGTGGAAGGAATTGGGAATGAGAGCAATGAATTAGGGAAGGTGAGCAAATACTTCAAAAGACAGAGACAATTAATTAACTGAACCAACTAAGCAAACTAAATGTGCATTATATGACTTGAGCAAGTGCAACAAAATTTAAGTTGTGTGGATGTGGGAAATCTTCTTTCAGCTGCTGCCAAAGCAGATCATTTGCCACCATCTCACCCTATCCTTAGTCATACCATCCTCCTGCATGGCCTCATCCTCAACATCCATTAGCCTCCTCTGAGGTCTTCCTCTTTACTTCGTGCCTGACAGCTCCATATTCAACATCCTTTCTCCAATATACCCGCTGCCCCCCCTCTAAAACCATGCCTGATTTGCCTGTCAGTCTCCAAACTGTTCAACCTGAACTCTCCCTCTGATGAACTCATTTCTAACCCTGTCCATTTTGGTCTCTCCCACTGTGAGTGCAACACACACAACTCAGTGCAACTCTCTGTACTTCTCCATCAGCTCTCTCAAAGCAAACATCACATCTGTAGTGCATCTTTCTAGGCATCACCTGTCTTCTGAACCTGGCTTCAACAACTCTTTCCTATAGCTTCATGACATGGCTCATCAGGTTTGTCCCTCCGTAGCTGCAACAGCTCCTCACACCCTCCTTGTTCTTGAAATTCATTACCAGTATACTTCGTCTACATACTTCATCTCTGCAAGATTGTGTTAAATAATCTGGTTAGAAACACCATTGTTGTGTGTTCTTCGAGTTCTCCGTCCCCCACAGGTACTTCATCTGGACCAGCAACCTTTCCACTCTTCATAGCTGCCCTCACTTCCTCCTTTACTAATCCTCTGCACTTCCCAGTACTCCATCCCTCCTCCTCCTCTCTCATTTTCTACATTGATGACCTCCTCTTCACTTGTTAGTACATTTCCATCTCTGTCTTTAACCACCGTAACCTGCTCCACAACCTTTCAAGCTTCGATTTCTCTTGATTCCTATCCAGTGAACATGAATCCTTTCCTCCTTAGTGTCCAGCCTCACATACAACTCACTTCCTCTCCTTTTGCCACCTCTCTCTTTGCTGCACGCCCAGCCTCCCAGTAAATGGCAGTGGAAAAGTGTGATCATCAGGGAGATGAAAAGAGTAAAGAGGAGTCTTTACTTTCTTCATCTGGCTGATGATCCCACTTCTTCTTTTCTAACCTATTCCTTAGAACACTTTCCTGTTCTTCCAAGTCTCCTTGTCTCCTTCCTGTGCCCAGAGGACACGTCAAACACCTTCCTGGCAGTTCCAGTAATATTCAGCTCTGCATTTCCCAGCCATCAGATAACCCCATCACTCGGAGTCTGCCTCAACTCCTCCATGAACCTTCTTCAGCATTCACCAGTTAACCTTGCCTCTGCCTTCATTTGCTTCCTCTTCTTGACATCCAAAGCCACTGTACAGACTACCTTCAGATGCTGCATACCTGTCACCTGTCATAAGATGACCTTAGCCCTGTGTGCACCTTCCTCCACTCTTCTTGGAAGTTCACCACTGCCATTTATATCTTTTTCTCAAAATCCACCACCATCTGTCCTTCTGCATTTCTCTCCTTGACACCATACCAACCCAGCACTTCACCTACACGTCCACTGAAGTCTTCTCCATCACCAGTCTCTCCGAACTGGGAGCATTTTTCTCCCACGTCATCCAAAACCTGTATAATCCATTTGTGTGTTAAGTGTAGCGAGTGGATGAACATTTCGGGATTTTTATTTCCACTGTGTAGCCGTGGATACGACTATCACACTACTGAGTGTACGACTCTTAGTTCTGCTTCATTCATGATGTCTCAGGGGAAAAAAATATATTTTCCTGTTAATCACTCCAAGGGAAAGTGAGAATTCCCACTGTGCGGTGAGTTTTTAAGACTCGTCCTGCCGATGGTGAGAAGCCGATGACCTTTGGCTTCACGGACAGCAGCAGGACTCATCTCTGCGGAGACGCTGTCATCCAATCATTGGGGGAGATGTGAGAATGAGAAACATGTACTGTACATCGTCCTGAAAATGGTTTTAAAGGTCACTCCAATTAGTGAGACTGAGTTTTTACAGATTTACCTGTGAAACTTCTATAAAGAACCAGTCATTCAAAAGGTACATCCAGTAGAAGTGAATGCAGAGCAGTCTGTAGTGTTTGAATAAGGCTAAGCTACGCTAAAGAAAATTTAGATAAGGAATTACTCAAATATTTTTCACTTTATTTGCGTGATCCATGAACCTGACTCAGCGCTCCTAGCCGTGCTAACCTTCATTCCAGCTCTGCAATAATCAATCAACACCGATTACATGTTTCGATCATCATCATCATTATTCTGCATGTCGAATGTGCAACGTAATTTTACCGTAAAATTATACAGCCCCGGAGCAGCTAACATGGTGACCTCGTTTATCCGATACCTGAAGTAAAAGAATAAACTCACAGTTTCTGACTGTTCAGTGTTGTAATTGTGTAACTGAAGCAGAACATCCAAGGGAGTCCCTCAACGGGTGCAAAGGCAAACACAAAAGGATAAGCTTTGCAAAAATAGCATTTTCCATTCAGGGAATTTGTTGAAGAGTCCTTAAAAATATCCTTTGTTATAAGTTTAATTCAGTTTCTATGGATACCAAATTGTTGCTATGTGACAGAGCGCATGTAGCATGTATAGACATGTAGTACACACGCAGTTTGATGTACTTTTATTAATCTAAGGAAAAAACGTTGCATTTAGAGTATTTTAACAGAAGCTGGTGTTTCTGGGGGCTCCTTTATGCAACGGACTGAATTCAAATGCTTGTTTTTACTGAAAACATCACACACACGAGATCTGATTTCTAATTACATTGAAGTCAGTGGTGAAGATTAGCCACTCCTGTGGGGCTGAATGCTGAATATGACCTGTTTGGCAAAGGGCTCAGATTAACTGAATACCCCAATTAGTCGTGGTTCATTAATTCCGTGAGGCCAGATCCAAGGTCTTCTCTTGTTTTTGGCATTGTTTGAAGCCCCTTTGTTTGCATGATTAGGCTTCACAGAAACACACAGTGATTAAAAAAAGAAATTAAATTACTGGGGGAAAACACAAAGATGCCAGAAAAGTGTTTTTCCTCCCTCCCTCCGTCACTCCTTCCACTCTGCCTTTCTCTAAGTCTGCTTCAAGTGTGAGGAGTCAACGTCTGCTGTTAGTGTTAAGGAGATGTCGGCTTATAGCGCAGCAGGTCTGTTGATCACCATGGCTTTGATTATAGCTGTGCAAAATAACAGCTCTGCTCTCAGCGCAATCTGTGCAGGCAGTCCTCTTTCGGCTCTGCTGTGTGCCATTTAATGGGGTCCTGTTTCTCTGTCATGTTTCTGACGGTTATTATTAGCAAATTACAACAATGTCATTCTACTAAATGTCACTTGTTCAACTACAGAAAGAAAAACATTCATGAAAATTTTTTTGCTTTGCGCAAACTCCGTGTTAAATAGATAATATCAATATTTAATGCTGCTCTTGTCTCTGTAATTGGTGAATGCATTAATAAACAATTTAAAATGAAGCTGAACTGATATAAATATTTAATCATTGAATGTCAAACTGAAGATTTAGCAGCATTGCTTTGGTTTTGTTTGTCCACCAGCTCGCATTCACGTTTCTGCTGAATGTAAATCAGCTCTTGGATTGAATTCATAAGTGCGATGAAGTAACAGGATGTCTGTGGTGTCAGTTTTCAAGTTGACAGATTTTTTTTTCCCTCGTTGCCAGATTTCCCCCCTCAAAACTGTAATGCACAAATGTATAGAGAACATCGTTAAATGCTCTCCTAAGTCCCACCACATCATTTTAATCAGGTTGAGCTCTGGACTTTGACTGGACCATTGCAACACTTCTGTTACAGATTTGCTGCTGTGCTTGGGATCGCTGTTCTGTTAAATGACCCAGTTTGGGGAAAGCTTTGGCTGTTGGACTGTAGAATAATTTGGTATACAGAGAAGTTCATGCTGGATTCACTGCCTGCACGGTGCCCAGCTCCTGTGGGGGCAATAATAAACCCAAATCAGCACCAGGCTGACAGTTGGTATGAGGTGTTTGTGCTGATATGCTTGGTTTGGTTTTCACCAAACGTGGCCCTGTGCATTATAGCCAGACATCTCTTTGGTCTAATCTGTCCAATGGAAGTCTTGTGGTTTGTTGAGATGCAGCTTTGCAAATGTAAGCCATGCTGCGCTGTTCCTTTTGGCAAATAGAGGCAGTCGCACTGTCGGGAACTTTAACATTCAACATGCAGAGTCTGAGATGTAACTCTTAAGAGTTTTTGCAATTACTCTGAGCATTGCATGGTCTGACCTTGGCTGAATTTGCTGAGATGTCCAGTTATGGAAAGATTGATAAGTGTCTTGAATATTTCCACTTGCCTGGAAATGATGCTGCCAACTGGGCTCCACAGTGCTGGGCAGTGAGCACGGGGCCCAGAAGAGGATGTCGGGCCCTCATGGACACAGAGACATTCACACCAGTGGCCTTTTGGAGGTCATTTTGTAGCTTTGGCAGTGCTCATCCTGCACAGAGAAACAGATACCGTCCTGCTGATGGTTTAAGGCCCTGTCCAGCTCTCCTAGAGCAACTGTAGAGTCACAGCAAACCTTCTGGCAATGGCACATATTGATGTGCCCTCTGCTGCTTTGTTGCACCTGTTGTTAATTTCATTAACGCCAAAGCAGCTGAAACTAATGAACAAGCCCCTCTGATGCTTTCAGTGTAATTATATAATCATATAAAACAGGAAAGTTGTGTTTTGGCAGTTTTGGTAGAACTCTGAAGTGCAGGACTCATTTGAGCTTGTTTTTACTGAGGGGCAACAAATACAGGTTTCACAGATTTTGGATGGAACATCTCCCCTGCACCGCCGCTGCAATCTACACTTCCTGATTTCTGCGATAAAGCTGCTGAAGCCATTTTTATTCTCCTGGGGTGCCCGAGCAGCGAGTGCATGTGAAATGTGAGAGGACGTTTGACTTACTGGCAGCACTTCGCTGAGAACACCCTCTGTGACAGCGAGACAGGAGCACAAAATGAAGGAAAAGAGTAGAAAAATATATCTTTAAAAATGCCATTGTGAGTAAACATCTTCATGCCGGCAACTTCATACTGCTTCCATGAAAGCCAAACACAAATTGAAGAGGGGGGGAAAGATTAGGCCACAGCACCACAAAGGCTTACTGCAGCATGTTGCTTCAGTAATATTGTGTGATGGTTATGTGTAGTATGACACATTCCTTTAACTGTGAATCAACTGTGTGCCATTTCATTTGCCTTTTATGGCTCAGGTGGCGTTTGATATTTCCAGGCACTGAGGACATTACTATAACCATAAGCCAGGAACAACAGTCTACAGCAGTGCTAGGTCAGCTCTTTCATCCTGCGAGTAGTAAGAATTATAACTATGAAGTTTAGCTGAGATCAAGGACATTGTTTAGGAGATGCGATTAGTCTTAAATACAGCTAAATAGATCTGCGAATAGAAATGTGATTCATTTTAGTGTGGAAGTATTTTAAACCTGCATTCTTTCTCATGGCCAGCAGGGGGGGACTCCTGGTTGCAAAAGCAACTGATTGTAGAGAAGTCTGTAGGAAAATGACCCTTTGGCTTCCTTCACATGACCTTAGTAGACATGTTCCCGGTCTTGATTGCTAGTTTCAAGTCTTATTAAATACATTGCTTATTTTATAAATGATGGTCCCAATTAGACTGAAAAGGCGGCTAAAGCTTCAGGTTGGGGTCACCTTGTTGCTACCATACTCTTGTCCACGTCCCGTTTCAAAATACCAAAATGGTGATGGCACAAATGCACAGCTTGAACCAGTCACTGTAAACCACAAGTGTGAGGCTCATGGAAGCACTAGAAGAAACCTCAGAAACGTGTCCAAAATGTTGCAGCAATCACATTTTTGTGAGAATATTTCTGGACTCAAGTCTCTAACTGACAATCAGCCAACTCCCTCATGACTAAAAAAAGGACTCGACTCATTATAGATTAAGCAGAAACTCGGATTCCTCATTAACAGTGCTATCATTGGAGACTGTGTATTTCAAACAAAGGGTGAGGTCTATCATAACAGACAATGCTCACAAAATCAGACGACCACCAACACTGCACCCACATGTTTGCCCACCTTGAACTGAAAACAGCAAATACACACCAACTGGCTGGTGCTGAAAGTCAGTGTGAAAACACAAGAAACTGCAGTGCAAAGTGAAGCAGAAGGCAGAAGAAGACAAAGAAGCAAGAAAGCACGTATCATAACAATGGAAAGGCAGACTTACTGTAACAAGGATGGTTTTCAAACAGTGCCTTTTGCATAAATCCACATATGCATGTGGTGATCCTCCCGATTAGCCCCCTGACGGCTGCAGTGTGAAGAAAGCATTATGTAAACACGGGACCTTTGACACTGCTTCCTGCGGAAGGAACTATAGAAACGAACGATATATCAACGCGTTGCTTGTGCTGGTGGTGGGCGGCAGCTGTATTTACCAGAGGAGCCTGTTTCCTCTGATTTAATGAGCCTCAGGACCACTTCAGAGCTGATGTCGCTGTTAACCTAGGAGCAAGAGTGGGATTTCACCACCCGGTGATAATAGATAATGAGCCATTTGAACACTTTGTTTTGCTCTACACAGTCTCTGCTTTTGTTTTGTCTCTGTGAGTGTAAGTTAAAGTGCGCTCTGGATCGGGACATTCATCACTGGGCACAGAAAAGCAATATGTGGTGATGCAGCCGATTCGATGGTAAGTGCATATTGAACTAACTACGTTGATTAATTCTTTCAATTACAGGGGCAAAAAGCTGACAAAAACAAACAAAAACAGCAGAATCTGAGAAAAGACAGCCCTGTGCTGCAGCTCAGGTGCATGACCACAGGCACATGCACCTGCTTCCTATGGACTAACGTGGCTTCACACAGGATTCAAACCCTGATCTCCCTGGTGAAATTCTTCTGTCCTGAACCCACCGCACCGCCAAAGCCTTTTCTCTGCTGCTGTTTTGAGCTGTTGTGCTTTGCAGACTATTTTAAACTACGCACCTGCTCTGAAACACAAGATCTGTGATGGGCCAAAGTCCCAAAGTCATCACAGGCTTGGATTTTCTAAAGCATGAAAACGGAGCCCTGAGGAGGTGTGGCAGTCGGCTTCCCTCTCAGACCACTTAAGTACACTGTGCTGAAAGGTTATAATTGATTTTTTTTACCCAGTGATGATAAAACATAATGTCTAAAGACATAATGTGGTGGTTTTTCACCTCAATCTGCACAATCAAGAAGACGTTTGTCTTGAATGTGAGGACACACGTGCATTCAAGACCGATGACCTGTTGAGTCCTTTGAGTATTTTCACACCATGAATGTACAGAAGGTGGTCTGCAAAATGTTGTTTGCGGATGAAAAGCACCTTGGTTAGGTAATGCATCATGGGATCACAAAAGGTACCAAATTTTTTGGTGAGTAATACAAAATGTAAACCTTTTGTTTGTCAAGTCAGCTCCACAGAACAAAAGAGTAAGAGTAAAAAAGAGACTACAGAGGAGAAGACAGACAGTTGTAGCACAGGCAGGAAGCCAGCTGCCCACTGGTGTAACACTGATGGTGTTTTACCTTTGAAAAGAACAATACTGCCCAAGAACCAGCACTGAACCTGCGTGTACATCCAGCAACCAAATCAGCCTCAGCAAAAGAAAAATGCGCTTACAGCCCTGAACATGAAAGTCTCCAAGGCTCAAATACTGACATGACTTTCCATACCAGAAGACAGTCAACTCTCCTTTCACTGAGCTTCCAAAATTACAGTGAAATATATTTAATTTAAATCAATTCAATTTTATTTATACAGCGCCAAATCACAACAAATAGTCATCTCAAGGTGCTTTTTATTGTAAGGTAAAGACCCTACAATAATTACAGAGTAAACCCAACAATCAAACGACCCCCTATGAGCAAGCACTTGGCGACAGTGGAAAGGAAAAACTCCCTTTGAACAGGAAGAAACCTCCAGCAGAACCAGGCTCAGGGAGGGGGGGTCATCTGCTGAGACCGGTTGGGGGTGAAATGTATAACTGCCCCACTGGACTGATGGAATCATCATTGTTGTGACGACCCACTCTGACCGGCCTTCTTTTTAAATTCATTGTGCCATTTCTTTGTAAACACTTCAAGCTAGCAGAGTAAATCTTCAATTTTATTTTATTTTATTTTATTTAGTTGTATTTCACTTATTTTATAGCACTGAATAGTAGTGGCTCCAATCTCATTGTATAATGACAATAAAGGCATTCTATTCTATTCTATTCTATTCTATTCTATTCTAAACCACTAACCAAAATAACCATATAACCTAATAAGTTGTTAATCAAAAGACACATATCTGTGCTCTACATCAATATGATTAGTAATTCCTCCTTTTTTGGAGGCCATCTGACTGGATCACTGCTCTCTGTTCAACTGACAGCAAATCTGTGTCCTTCATTTTCTGAATGCCGCCTGTCACAGTGGTAATCCCCAAACCAGATGAAGTACACAGAGCTGAAGGAAGCCATCAAGCTGAAGAAGGAGTCTGGTTAGCCCAGGGTTCTACTCACATGCAGTATAGTGCGAGTGGGGTGCTGCTGACTTCAATTGAGGATATAGTTGGGCAGTGGATCGGATACTTTGAGGACCTCTTTAATCCCACTGCCAAACCTTCTGTAGAGAAAGCAGAGTCAGGGGATGAGGGGTCGACTTGCTCATCACTGCAGGTCAGTGAGGTAGTTAATCAAGTCCTCAGTGGACAGGCCCTGGCATGGATCAGATTCACCTCATTATTGCTCTTCTAGTGAACCTGTGTCTATTTCATGTCTATTTCCTGAGTGTGCTGCTTCCCTTGTGTTTGTGTGTCTGGTTTTGTCAATGTATCTCCCACATCCAGCTTGTGTCTCCCATGTCCAGCTTGTGTCTCCCACGTCCAGCTTGTGTCTCCCACGTCCAGCTTGTGTCCCTTGAGTGTGGTTCTGCCTTCATTGTGTTGTGTCGAGTCTGCATTTTTCTTTCCATGTCTAATCCCTGTTCTACTTTAGCAGTGTTTTGTAGTGTTTTTATATTAGTTTTTGCTTCCCTTGTCTCGTTAGTTAGATTCCGTTCAGCTGTGGTAAACTCATGTGAACCCTCCTCTGTTCTTTCTTGTGCCGTGGTCTGTGGCTCCACCTTTGCTTGCTGCGCATTCCCCAGATCTGTGTGTTCCCATGTGGTTTCCGAGTTTCCTCAGTCACAGTATTTCTGGCACCAGTGTAGCTGCAGTGTATTTATCCCGTGTCATTCTGCAATAAAGCTCTATCTAAGTTCTAGTCCTGTATTTGGGTCCACTTCCTGCCTGTGACACAGTATAGCCTGACAGAAACAGATTAACTACCCTTTCTGCTACTTAACTGTCCAGATCAATATCCCAGAGGTTTAACTGACATCAGTTTATACTCTGATTAAAAACTTGGATTAGGACCATGACTGCCTGAAGTGTGAACCTACGGACATCACCAAATGCTGTGTCTCTTCCCTTGAGATGCTCTGTGGGGCCTTCACTGGATCCAACTACAGCTGTTGCTTCGGTTTTCTATTTACGAACTGAAAGGTCTGCTCTACTTGGCTGGGATCAGATGATTAAAAATATCCAATTTCTTTGCCTTGAGAAACCTTTGGACTGCTTTTGCAGTATGCTATGGGCCCTTATCCATTTGCACTGTGAAGTGCTGCCTGATGGGTTTTGCAGCATTGTGACCTGGTTCCACTGGCAGACATACATGCCCAGGCCATCACTGCCTCCACCATGTTTAACACATGATGCGGCATGCTTAGGATAATGAGCTGTTCCTTTCCCATCTTTCTGGTACAAGTCAGCTTGGTTTCATCTGTCCAGAGAATTTTTTCATAACTGTGCCGTCTCTTTTACATTTTATGACAAAGTCTAATCTGGCTTTCTTAGTCCTGATTATATCCAGACAAATTTGCTTCACCTTGACAGTGATGCACCCACCACCTCAAAGTGTTCCTGACATATCCAAATGTTGCAAAGTTGTTTTTCTTAATCAAATAAAAAAATTTCAATCAGCCCCTTTTGTTATCTTCTGTGGTCTTTCAGGCCTTTTGCTGTTCCTGAGCTCAGCAGTAAATTCCTTATTATTATCAAAGCACCAAACTGTTGACCTAAAGGTTTCTGTCTCTCTGATAGGTTTTGTTTTTTTTGTTTTTTTAGCCTGATGATTGTCTCCCACACTTGCATTGAAATCTTTAAATTTCAGTTCAACACTTAGAATCAAATTTAGATCTTTGATCTGCCGAATGCCTAAAGAGGAAATGAGGAAACAGGCCTTACCTGGCCAGAAATGTGGCTGACGGTCAGTTCTCCTCAATCACATCATGACTGTTAGATTTTGGTAGTGCACAGAGGCAGAATTACCTAAATGTATTAGATGCGTGTAACATTAGTTCAAGCACATATTTATTTCTGTGTCCAGAAGCAAAAAGAAGATGTAACAGACACTGACTTTTAGTGTTTTAAAGCTGCACAACAGAATCAACTTGTTAGCATTTATTCAGAGACAGAAATAATCGTGTTAATGGTATTACTTTACTTTAAAATTAGGTTTCTCACTCTCCACTCCGGAGTTTATTCTCTGGCTAGAGATTTATTAAAGCGTATGCTTTTATATCTTATTTAATTAACTAGTCCAGTGAGCTCAGTGATGAGTGAGCTCATTTTTGAGATTTGGATCTCAGTGCATCGTCTTACATTTTGTACACATATCCCTTATCAGCCTTTGAACCAACAGTTCATGAAACATGGCTTAAGCTGATGTTATGATTATGATGTAATGCTGCATATTTTACAAGGCAAACACATCTGTCACTGCGTGCTACCAGCTGACAATAAAGAGGCTCTTTTCTGTTTTTTAAACCTATTTTTGCCAAACCGCTCCTGTCTGTAATTTTCAGGCTTTTTCTTCAAGGGGAAACTGTACCTTTATATTTCATATGCTGCATTTACTGCATCTCCTGCAAAGGTGCCTCAGAGCACCTTTAAACAGCCAAATATGCTGCATTTTTCAAACGTCTTAAAAAGGCTAAATAAAGCATGCAAAGAAGCGTGTGTGAGCTGCTCACATGTGCCCCAGTAGATTCAATTTGCAATTCTGAAGTGACTGAATTTGTCAGTTCAGTGGTTTAAAAAAACACAAAGCGCACTGCTGAAGTATTCCCATTATTGCACGGATAGTGTACTCGTGTTCTGCAGCTAACCTCGGTAATTGTCTCTTAATTCCAGTGGAGAGCTGTCAAACAGCTCCTCCTGCTTCTGAGCTCCATCCGCAGGTTCGTGTCTCCCTCTGCAGGGCGTCAGCAGAGCTCACCACCTACTTTCACTTTTCTCTCGTCTCACTAGTTGTCACTATACTACAGGCTATAAACTATAGTATGACTCCGCATAAAGAAATTGTGCATTTTATGTTTTATATGTAGGTTTATATGAAATTATCACCCGATTTTATCCAGCAATACTCTCTTGAGGTGATTTCCCAATCAGCGTTTCGGCTGAGTCAAAGTGAGATTATGAGTCAGATTTGGTGGTTTTCACTTCTGCTAAATGAATAATAAATCAGTATCATATTTATTTGAAATGAAAACTGTTAAATATGAACATTCATTGCTGAAAAGCATCAGATCTAATTATTGTCTGTATTAAGAAGAGCGCTTACTCGGCTGAAGCCCAGGACGCTGACTCACGTCTGAGAAAATGACTCTTCAAAGTGTCTGTAAGTGGACAAAGACACCTTTATGCCACACAAACAAACAATTTCATGGCTGCTCTGCGACTTTCCTTGACATATTTATTCACATTTTAACATGACATCAATGCACCTGAAAGGCTGGGGTGCAAAGTAATCGGCCAGTTCTCACCTGAGCATGTTCTGAATGTGGATAAATGGTGTTTCATTTACAGTTAACAAAAGGCTCATTTAGCGCTCAGTTAAGCGTGACGGCACGTTCATGAGGATGATCTCAGTGTTGTTGCTTTTTTGTGTGTGAAATAGCACAAAAGTGAGCTGAATGAAATGCCAAGCTCATCGCGTCTTTCATTCTTGTCCGATTTCGCACAGTAAATCTGTGTGCGCTCCAAACTCATTACAGCATCGCGCACTAAAGGGCACATTAGTCACCCAGTCGTATCTCTGCGCGAGTGGGCCGCAGACGCCTCATGCAGAGAAGCCCACGTGTTTCTTTTTCACCCATGATGATGTCATAAACAGAGACTTCCTGAACACAAGGTTCATTCAGGCAGGCCCTCCTCCCGAAAGAGAGGCCGAGCACCAAACAAGCCCATCGCCATGGCAACTGCAGCCTCGGGGCAGCATGTGAGCCCCCTTCTTGTTGTTATTTGTTGTTAGAAGGAGGGTTCGAAACTGTGCGTGTACTGTCCACCCTCACGTGTGCCCATGTAAATACCGCATGACATTCAGAGGGTTGAGTTCTGGATATTTTCATGCTGTACAAGCTATTAGCAAACATACGGAGTCTCCGATGAATAGGACTACATCTGTCCCTGGCTCAGCACAGGAGGGGAGTAGCTGATGAGTCACTGTCCTCTTTGGGTCTATTAATTTTCATTTTTTCCCCCCTCTCAAAATGAAGAGACACGTTTTAGCTTCCAGGACCAGAATGTTTAAAGTTATCCATTCGGGAGATTAATAAGAAACGTGACACATTTAAACAAACACCACCACAACATCATATAAGGGTATTATTTATTGCTTCATTCAGGGATACAAAAATATCATGAATAGAGATTTTTTTTTCTTTTAAAGAGGCACAAAGGCTCAAACTGAAACATATTCATGACAACTATGAACACAGAAAACTGAATAGGTCAGTATTAATAACATTTCCATTACCATAGAAAGAAAAATAACACAAAAATATAAACTATTATGGGTAAGGTTACTGTAAATCCCTCCAGATTACATATACATGATATTAAAACAAAAGGAAACATATATAGTGATGCATATTCTACAGAAAAGACAGTGAAATTGATATGACAACAAATTACTTCTCGTAACACTTTTTATTTCATATTTACACAAAAAAGGGGAAAAAAGGTGTTTCATACATTCAAGAAATATCAAATGCACTTGTACTGCACTGGCTCATTGAGAAATATTCTTAAAAGATCAATATTAGCAGTATAAAATATAATTTGTATCAAATAGGCCCATATCAAATGCTAAACTTGTTTTTTTTTACTTTGACATGTTTTTACTGGTTTACACTTATATTTTATCTTTACAATTACATAACTGGCACTTGGTACTTAATGTACTCAAATTCACTCTGTGCATATGTACTATTACACAAATACTAGTGCTTTTCTATTTAAGGCTAGCTATGTTAGCACATCAGCAATCCCGTCTGCATGACCGTTTGGTGCTCATGTTGCGATGGCAGTTACAGAAAATTATTTCTACGCTCTTTGCATTTGCAAGCAAAAATAGCTCTGAATAGTTAGGCATTTGGCTCTTAGCATAATGATTGTCATAATGAATAAATTCAAAACGCAGCTATTCACAAAACAATATCAGGCTTTGGATATTTTGTCCCTGTGTTGTTATTACAATCAATTTTTAAAAAGACAAAGTATAAAATGAAATCAAATTATCTCACTCCAGTTTGTGTGAGACCTAAAAAATAGATTTTTCTTTTTTTTGGCTGCAATATTAAAGAAATAAAAACGAAATTATTGTGCAAGAAAACCATTTAAAAATATAGAACCATGCTGTCACTGTAGCACATGTCCCCATAAAGCTATGCTGGCACCTGACTGAATATATATGACTATAAAACGGTGCATTATTCACAAATAATATATAAAAAGGTAATAACATGAAATCCCATTCTGGAAAACAGTGCATATGAGGCGATGTCACGACAGTTCATTTGTACATGCTTAAGGCAGCCGGGTGCGCTTCACTTCAATTAGAAAAATGCACTTAAAATGAGATGATCATCATGTAAGCTTTGGTCAGTCTGTACATGTAAAATATACATACAAAAATACAGAGACAGATTACACACTGTGTGCAAGAAAGATGGAAAAAAAACAAGGTTCTGGTTTTAAAAAAAATCGAAACATTGTTACCAGTAACCAGGGATGGTTTTCTGTTGTGACATTAACCCGTTAATGTCGTCAGTCACTACGATAAGGCATACAGGTGCGGCTTTATTGTCCGAACAGTACGGCTATGCTAGCATGTGGACGTGATGTCATTTCAACATTTTTATCTTTAATCTCTTTGGTTTAAAAACTGAGTTACCACCTGGAAAATGAATGAACGGCGTGAGAGATTTTCCTGCGTTTCCTCAGTGGTGTTACTTGTTGGAAACCTGCTGGGTGTTGGTGGCAGGCGTTATGGGTCAAATGAATTCATCTGTTTGCCAAATGTTTATTGCATCCAAAACAAACACAGCAGCCAGGAGCTGATATTTCTATCACCATGGGTAAGGAAAATAAGGAAGAGACCGTCTGACTGGGAGAGGAAGTTCGTCACCTCGATGGAAGGTTTAAGACCCGCTTGTGTCTGTTTTTTTGGTGCGGGGGTATGTTGTCATTTCCTGCCGGGGGCCCCTCCTCTATGTCTGCCCCCTGGTCTGAACACCCGTCAGATCCTTTCTTATGATTTCATTCACTGCAAAGAAAACAAAAAAAAATGCTATTAGATGGTGAGAGGATCAACGCAAATGCTTTCACAAAGGAATTCCAAAATGGTGAGGAAACAATACCCTCCTGATAACGTACAACAAAACTTCCCCGCTATAACACTTCTCAATGAGAAGCACTAAAATCTGACTAATATTTCTGTGCAGGGCTTCGATGGAAGGCAGATAAAGGGTGCATTAATGATGAGTAACCTCTAGAGGTAGTGAGCAATTACTGGTTGTTGCTCAGCCGATCACAAGTGTGTGTAAACACACACCAACAGTAGAGGAAGGGGGCTGAAATGGAAACTTTCATGGTGTCACAGCTCTAAAAATAGGAGCAGTGTGTGTGGGGGGGAACATGCAACATGCATTGAAAATAATAATAAATATTGCATTTGAGGCATAATAGGTGTGGTTTGTTTATGTCTGCCAGCAGCACAGCTTTTGACCTTATGGAGCTTTGATGTTTTCTTAATCTGCTGACTTAAAATAGCCGCTGGCAGCCAAATAGTGAAAGAGAGAAGGAAGTTTAACGACCGGCAACACGTCGCACTTGAACTTCCTGCCTGCTTAGATAGTTCAGTGTAAAGCAGCTAGGAATGAGGAGAATGCATAATGTGTCCATTGCTTCACAAATGCCGCGCCGACTGTGTCGCGCTGTGGTGTTTGTCGGGGAGTCTGTCGTGTGCACTCGGGCTCTGAGACTGCGCCCTGGGGAACTCATTAGGACCGATGAGTAATAAAAGTATGTCAAAGGGGACCAAAAAAAATTAAATAAAAAAAGCTGCTTGCCTGCAACCAAGCCAGTACAGAGCATATTATGTCTGTGATTTTGTAACCATGGTAATAGCATCATCTTAGGATTGGCCTATTGAACTGTTAGTGTATTAAAGTGTGATTAGCCACCAGCTAACATAGCAGTCTGTCAGGAATGCTGTTTTGTTAGCTTGTGCTTTAAAAAAAAAAAGTCTTTCTGCTTCTCTTTGGCTTAGTATTTCTCATAAAGCATCAATTAAATCAAATATTTTAGGAATCATGACTTAGGTTAAAGAAGAAAACTGCTACAGATATGAGACAATTAGCTTAGCTAGGAGAGAGAAGGTATGCTAACCAGGCCTCCTAAGCCTTAAGCTTCCTTGTGTCATTTATAAGAGCTGCCAACTTTCACACATTCGACATGCAGGTCACTCTAACGTTTAGCTTCACGTCACTCAAACATATCTGAGACAAAAAAATACAAATACAAGGTGGAAGATGCACACAGACCTGTCTGTAAGAGATTAGACCATCTTTGTATGTGGCACATGATAGTAAGTCACTTTTTTACTGTTTACTCTTTTCAAAGTGGGCATTTCAGTGTCTGTCAGGTCAGGAAGTCATAGATGAACAGCTGAATATTATTGTGCTGCAGGACCCTGGGCTTCCTTCTTAGCCTTACAGAATATGGCTTACTCAGGCTCGTTATGCTGTGAGAGTTATATCAGCGTTTTCATCTAATCTACATTAAACGCCCCCATGAATTCACACCTACAAAGATAAACACACTGTTGATTCTTTTCCAACCGCTGTACAAAAAAAACTAATTTTAGACAGAGGTAGGAGACTTTAGTTCAACCCAAGTGCGAATGCTGTATTTACAACATTCATTTACAGTGTAAAAGGGTGCAGCTACATTTAGACTCATGTAAGACTACATCAGACATCACCTCACCCACACGGCTGCGCCTCTGAGCAGATACACAACAAATTGAAGACCACAAAATACTGAAGTTAAAATAAAAGAAATCATGTTGTGTGTTACTGCTCTTTGTTTCTGTCCCTCAGCCTCTCACTCGTCTCCCTTTGTAAAGATCAGCTCCAAACACTCACTGCATTTTATAGCCAAAAGGACCTTCTGAGACGTCCGGCAGCGCAAGAGCAGCCAAACTGGATGCTCTGCTGTCGTCACAGCATCGGCCTCCCTGTTTGTTTTAGTCTGCAGAGGAATTCCCTCTGACACCTAACGCCTTAAAGAAACTTTCATCTGCGCAGCAGTGCCACAGGATTTTTCCTGAGCATAAAACCAGCTCAGAGAAGCAGCAGGAGCGCCGCAGAGGAGCAGCACACAGTGGGGCTTTACTGATTCCAATGAAGGGTTGGCACGCACCGGCTATTTGGGGCAGGCCCGGGGAACACTCAGACTAGTCTGTTCAATAGGTGAGTGTCTGGCTCCGGCGTTCTATACCAATGAGCTGGATTGTTTACCAACCCACGGTGGGAAGAGAGAGGGGGACACTGCACAGTAGCCGACTCAGTTGCCTGCTGTGAGATGGAACGGTTTGTTTGTGTATCTGCGAGCATTTGCATGTTCACACAGCGTACATGTCGGGGCGCTCGGTAGATTTAATAGATTTGGGTCTATTTGAATGAAGCTCGTCTGTGACTGCAACGACACCAGGAAGCCAAAGAACAGACGGAGAAGAAAGTGGAGAGACTGGACTGACATGTGGCCGCTAATCTGACTGCAGATCTGGTGTGTCAGCACTTAAAGGACAAGCTTGCATTTTGAAACAAAAGGTCACGCGCTCGTGTGTACAGTGAATAACTGTCAGACTGAGTCTTACTCATTTTGCTTTTAGGTGTATTAATATACTTGGCCACACACTGACACTCCCCTCAGACCCCCCCACGACTTCTCATTTAGCCCTAGAAACTATTTGTATTGCTGTATTCACATTGTACACAATGAAAACCGCAGATTTTAACAGCCTTGCCGGGCAGAATAATCACATCTGGAAGGGAACTTCTCACAGCTGGAGCTTAAGTAATAATTGCAGCAGGGAAATAAACCGAGCCTTCACTGCCGGTGATGCAGCACCTTCTGAATACATCAAAGTTGTGTATTTGAGAAAGTCTTTCACATGAGATGTAAGTGAGCTGAGACTAATGCGTGTCCAACCAGGTTGTTGCTATGTGCTTTATCTTTCCCGCACTGATCTCTACCTGCTGGAACAATTTCACCTGCTCCGCTGCCTCCGGGCTTTATTCCACACCCACTAAGTCTGTCGCTTTCAGCCTTTGCAGGCCGAGCCAGCCGTTCTGTTTGTTGCTTTGCCGTCGGTGACTACATGCGTGTGACATGTAGTCACCGACGGCATGTCAATCTTGACCTTTAATGGTTCATAAAAAGGCAGGCTATGACAGGTATCTTGAACCGGAGCTTTTCTGAAATTCCAAGCCAGGTTCTGGTAGATAACGAACACGTGGCTTTCACGTAACACTCGTCTCTGGAGTCGACACAGCTCAGATAGCAGGATGTGGCGTCACCTCTTTTTCGAAAATGACTACAAACGTTGACACATGGCTTGATGAGTAATGTTGACAATCTCACTTAGGTGAGAAAGAGTTTTATAGTCCCGACTTAAATGACTGTTCTGTGGTCAGAATCAGACTTTAAAAAAACCTTCCAGTCAAACTGGAAGGGATTTTTTTAACCTCACCCATCTTCTCACCCTCTACAAAGGCTTAGAGTCTTGGGTAATCCCCCTCTTTTTCTCACTAAACAGCAATGATTGCATGCATGGGTGGATTACCTGTTGGAGTAGTGAGACAACGGCAGGGCTTTAGAGCTGCAAATGTTAATGCATTATATGCATTCAGGAATGTATCATTAAAGAAATGCCATGATCAGACTAAAACTTATCACTTGACGCTTAGAATAATAAAAGACGGGCATTTAATCCAAGGAACTGCAAGCAGTTTTCATTAGATAAAGTTGTATTTGAGCTAAAACTCGTGCAGGCGCACCTGGGGGAAAATGACTGACCGTCATCAGCGTTTGATGATGGGAGGATGAAAGAGGGCCCCAGTTTGGGCATTTCTCTAACTCCTTGTTAATTCACCAACTCACAGCCCGGTTGCTGTTTACTGTGGAGGAAAATCCTCCAGGTTCCATCCAAAAAACACAAATTCCATTGCAAGCCTTTTTTTCTTCGTTTCATTTTTTCCATTGAAGCACGCACATATACACACACACACACACACACACACAGCTCCTTCCCTTTTCCTGCTAAATACCCTCCACCCTCCTGCTATCTTACATGGGCCGGGCTGAATCTCTGGAGGACAGCAGCTGCAAATAGGAATTTCTTGTGCCAGATTGGCAGAATTCTGTGGTCGGAAAAAAGCTAAACCTCTGGTGGGCTCCCCGACAGAATCGAGGGGCGCGAGGCCAAGGAGAAGTCCTGGCCAACTATAACAAACAAAGAGGCTTTCCCCAGTTCTCCCAGGCAGCACGTTCCACTGTTTGACAATGGTTGCTATGGAAGTTGTTTTTCACTTCATAACAGTGTCAACATGTCCAGGCGGTCAGCAGAGTGACACTTTTTCTCCCCCCTCCCCCCCCATGCTCCGTCTTTAATGCATGAAAAAGCTCATTTCCTGATGTGTGCCAGTGCCAGATAAACACCCTCGACCTGCAGAATGAGCCTTTTTGAATGGAGCAGGACAACGGCGACCGAAATCTGCCTCTAAAAACCACGAGGCTGACAAAAACTAAAAGGTAAGAAAAATATTACACCGCTCTCAGAGCTTCTCCTTTCATTTTAAAACATAACATCGTTTGGAGAAATTGCGAGGAAGAGGTTTAACCTCCTGCCTGCCGCTGGATGTGGCCTGACATTAATTCTGTCAGAGGGTAGTGGGGTTGACAAGTGCAAGTATAAACATATGACTCACAATCCCTGTTATTTCCACCTTGAATGGAACATAACTGCACCTCCCGGCAAGGATTGTTTTAACAGTGAGAGCTTGTTCTGTTGGCTTTGTTCAGAGGAGTACTATAGCACACTGACTGCACCAGGATATGTAAAGAGGAGATATTGTAAATATCCTTGAATTGTTCTTGGGAAAAGTCCAATCTTTTTTGCACAAATGGAAACTGCACCCATCGACTGCCTGCCTTATTCCATATTTTTGCACACTGCAGATTCAGACACAGACTGCAACTGAGCACTCACACTGAGTATAAAAGCACGAACTTACACTCACCATCATCTAGGTAGGCCTGGTCCAAATTCTCTTCCTTGACCGTCACCCGTCTCTCTCCATCCCCTGAAGCATCCATCTGCCCCGTCCCAGTGGGAGTCCTGCCTTTCTGCTGCTGAATCACCGTGGGGTAGTGCTGCGGGTGGGTCACTGACACCTGGGTAGGTGTGGGTGAGTGGGTGGCAGCTGCCTGTGGGGAATAGCCATCACAGTATATGATCTGCTGGTTGTCAGACTGAGGCCCGGTTAGGGGTTGAGGGTCTCCCGCTCGAATCAGGTGGTGGTTGGTGGGAGAGAACTGGATGATAGAAGGGTGTTGACCTGCATTGATGGGCCCTACAGACTGAGCTGGGGAGCCTGTGTGGACCAGGACCGAGCGGTGGGGGTCAGGCACCATCCCTCCAGCTTGCCACATAGCAGGGCCGCCACTCAGGCTCTTGCCCCCACGTGAGTACACGATGGCCGGGCTCTGCTGCTGGAAACGTGCATCTTGGTTTGGAAGGCTGGAACTGAGGCGCTGGCAGGAAGCCATGCCTGAAAGCAGCCCGTTGTCTGGGTGGAGGATGCCACGTGGGTTATGGTAATAGGAATGAGAGGATATGCCCAAGATCTGAGGCATAGCAAAGCCCATGCGCTCTGCTTCATACTCATCTACAGGCTCCGTCTTAATGGATGGAGCTGAGGAGGAAGAGAAGTGAATAAGATGGGTGTAAACATGAAAGAAAGAACAATAACCCCCCCCCCCCCCAAAAAAAAAAATTTTAAACAAATTTATAAAAACCACC
>VOQJ01021130.1:65577-77363 GCA_015052665.1 Apistogramma diplotaenia | reverse complement strand
GGTACAGAAATCATGGCCTTAGTAAAGCAGGGACTTTTTTCCTTGGGAAAAAAAGCAAAATTTCAAAAAAAAAAAAAAAACCTACACCGTTTGATAGTTGAAAAGTTCTCTTGAACAGGGAGGTCAACTGGGTTGTGCACTGTGTGAGGGCTCAGTGTGAGACTCAATCAGACCTTGTAGTTTTACTATTTTCGCTGCCATTGCATTGATAAAATGAGTGGATTCAGGAGGTACAGTACGTGTGACATCAGAAGGAACATGATCAAATTGTCCTGTCTCTCTCTCCTCCGCCCCAACCGGTCACAGCAGATGACTGCCCCTCCCTGAGCCTGCTTCTGCTGGAGGTTTCTTCCTGTTAAAAGGGAGTTTTTCCTTCCCACTGTCACTGAGTGCTTGCTCATAGAGGGTCGTTTTGACTGTTGGGCCCATTGAAGCAACTGTTTCTTGTGATTTGACGCTGTATAAATAAAATTGACTGTAATTTAATTGAATACACTGTGAGGAGCCCCTGTGTCTGTGTCTATTGCTGAAATTCAAGTCTTCTGTGTATCATTTAAGCTTCTAAAATGATCTTACAGTTTGACTGTGAAAGCAGCACATTTTCCATCAGATCCTTTCGCATGTTGTTTTTTATGCAAAGCATTGGACACTACTTTTAATTATTATGAAGATATATGTTTCAGAACTTAATGCTTCTTATAAAGAGCACAGAACAAGAAGCACTGGCAGCATTAGAGCAGAAACGTTTTTAAGGTTTGTTTTTTTCTGCCCGCAGGTCAAGGAGTTGTGTAGTTAAGTAGCTCTTCTACAATACAGTCCAGTGAAACTTGAACACAAGTGACAATAACCTTCGAGGTGCGAAAGTGATGATGAGTGAGAACCACTTTTCTTCTTCTCTTAGAGCCACTCTTATCTATACAGGTCATTGACAGGTGAAGAAGTATGCTTGGGTGAGCTTCTCCAGAAAATTGTGAGTCTGTGTAATGATGGCCAAGCTGAACAGTCATAAAACACTGACTCTATAGCCTGGACTTGCACTTACACTTGGCACCCCCCAATGGTCCTAATAAGCTGAGGTTTGGCCAGGCAGAGTTCTTGCTGTGTGTCAGGTCTATCCAGACAAACCTTGGGGTTTTCAACTCCACTACTAAGCAGTTTTGCCTCGACTGCATTTTTGTTGGAAAGTTAAACATCTTCACAAAACAAACAACAGACACTGGACCCATCGGGCAGTTTGAGGCTCTCTTTGAAAGTCCACCTCCATACTGTGGTACAGGCTGCCTTCAGCACTCGTTTTTCAGTTTTTTCTGTGTAGGAACCATCTGGACTATTGCATGATCACAGCGTGAGGTTTTGTGGTGAGTGCCGCTTCACTGGTAGAGTTAAAGTTGTCTCCTCAGTCAAACAGTGGATGCTTTGATTGTATTTGGAAGGATTTTTCTTATGAATATGTGTTGCTGTGGATCACCTTCATAAGGTGTCTGGCTGAGAATGCTAGTTGGATTGCCTATTTAAATATGGTGGGCCGCACAAAGCCTCAGTAGTTCTGTCTCTTGGATTTACCCAACTTGTTCTACAGTTGGAGTTATCCAAGCAAGCCAGGTTGATGTTTTCCTGTGGAGCAGCTATCAAAACACATTTTATAGTTATAATTGGTTGTATGGATGGCAAATTAAAAAAAGGTTTATGATCAGCGATTCTTTTTTAGTTTGATACAGCTGCCACAGTGCTTAGTTGTTGACAGGGTGAATATTAATAACCAAAAAGATTTCATTTTCTCAGCCTCGCACTTTCTGAGTATTCCAGTCTTGCAATGTCTGATCTAGTTTAATATATTTTCCTCAGAGCTGGCATTTTTATTGCTGATTTGAGTCATTAAAGATGTTAAAAACTTAATTCTGGAAATGACTGAGGAAAGTATTTGATTTTAGAGCAGTAGAACAGGACTCGACAATGACAAAAACATTTTATCACGTTGAAAGAACTAACCTCTTGTTCCTCCCTTTGATTTTCTGCTGAATTATGTATCGCTATCTGCCTGAATCAGCTTGTAGTCTTATGGGTCTACCATCTGGGATGACAGATGATAACCATGTTTTTTTTTTGGGGGGGAGAAAAAGAGCTGAGATGCAGGAAATGTCACTCCTAGTTGTGTTCAGCGCTTCTAATTTATCAATTTTGCTGCTCAGGTAGTGAATTTCAGCGAGACTTCCAGTAGTCCAAGAAGTTTCTCATCCTCCAGTAGCGAAAATCTCCCGTTTCCCTTCGCCACCACCTCAGAGCACTTTGAGATGAGAAAAGGAAATCTGGCGCTGTCAAGCTTTTGATAAAATATTTGTGCGAAAGCTGAGGAATGTGAAATAAAAACCCAAAGGTATGGATGGTGTCAATGATATTCAGCTGATAAGAGATTCTCACTGAGCGATAGCAAAACGCATATTTCACGAACAACATGAATTTTAATGTAAATGTAAACAAAGAAAAAAGAACACCAATTCACTAGACTGTCGGGCATGGTGCCATCTGGAAGACAGGCACGAGGCCAACTGGAAAACATTAAGTCATGAGTGTCATCAACCATAACAATCATGTCACTATCAAAGCATTTCTATTCATTGTAGAAGTGGCTGTAATGGTGGTGGGGGCAGCTACAACCAAACCATTATAAAATCATGCCTTATTGTAAAAATACACTTAAGCACTCAAATTTATTGGTAAATTTTATCAAATGGAAAACAATGAGATTGTGCACCCATCAAGTAGGCCAAAGTCATTTGTAGTGAATTCTTCAAAATTACGTTTTAATTGGTTTCGTGATGCAGTGTATACATGCACACCTCATAAGTTCAAATATCTTAATGAAAGCCTGTGTCTAATGGTGGCAGCAGTATGAAACGATCACTGCGTGATTTAAATTCCCCTCAAAATGATATCTCATTTGACGATGTTACCGCGTTAATGTCGGTCTTGGGTATAAGAAAAGTGTTTGAATTGTAATCTGCTGATTACATTTTTACTTATTCCTGCCTTTTTTATACTGCAAGCAGGAGCTGCAGAAAGCACACTCACTGTTCATGCCACATTGACTGCAGGTTCTCCTCGCAAATGCAAAAAGGGACACATCGATTTTTGAGCAATTAGTGCATCAATAACTAGCACTTTCAATTTTAATGTATTCGAAAGGAATTGGATTTTTTATTGGATTTCTGTATATTTGTGTTGTGCTGTCTAGCTTTATACCCATTTGCCCCGTTCTTGTATGGAACATTGTAGCATGCAATTCCATTTAAAATAACTCCATTTGCGGTTTTCTATGTATCTTTCTATCAGCTATCACCCGCACTAATTAGGGATGCATCGAGTCCTCTTGTTCTTTTGATGTAGACCCACAGTAGACTGAGCACCTGTGCTCTTCTCTTTTTCTTTTTCAGTTTTTCTAAAGTACTCCAGAAATGATTGCAACTGTTCTTGTATGTTGGGAATAATGCAGTACTTGCACTTAAGCTTTCAGATTAAAAGTGACACATTTTGAACTGTAACCTTCTTTAAAAATACTTTAGCAATTCAAGAAATGCTTTAAAACATCACTGTAGAATTTTTGAGAAAGTGGCCGTCACGCTGTTGTCTGATTATCACCTGAGCCATAAGATTCATATTCATATTGATCGGTATATTGAAGCTTAGCATCACTAACACAAACACAGCGAAATACACTCTACTGGATGCACTGAAGCCCTGCGACAGGCTGGCGACCTGTCCTGGGTGTACCCTGCCTCTTGCCCTATGTCAGCTGGGATAGACTCCAGCCCCCCCGCGACCCTGAACGGGATAAGCGGTAGAGAATGGATGGATGCACTGAAATAAACACTACTTGATTAGTGAGTGGAGACTCTCTGATTCAGCACACACACAACTGTTTAAATGTTTCCACTATTAAGTTTTCTAGAGCACAGGACCGTGATACTTAACCCCAGTGATTGCTCCTATTTCAATTACCAATAGGATTCAAATGCAGAAATGCACACACACACACACACACACACACACACACACACACACACACACACACACACACCCGTGCATGCATATACGCACACAGAAAGAAAGCGAGAGAGAGAGAAAGAGGAAATAATTATTCTCTAAAATCATTGCAGCATGAAAAAAAAGACCGAACTCTTTTGCTAGAGGGAATCAAGATCAAAGAAGACACTAAAATAATGGATCGTAATTGCAGAGTTGAAAGGTTCAAAATCAAACATAATGATTACAGTGTTCGAGCTAGCCAGTAGCAATGGAGTGTGGATAGAAAAGTCTATGAAATGTTGTGCATTGTTGGGTGGAAGCTGCATGTGATGATAATGGCAAAGTTGCATAATTTGCATGAGACAAAATTGCCTTTATGACCTCTAGTATGCAAGTGTTCATTGTCAGATGCCTCTTGGGTAAACACATTGGTCAAATATTGAATCTGTCTCAATAGGAAACATCTTGGCACGGTAGTAAGGGTGTATTCTTGAGGGTGGGTTTTATGCCATGGGTTATTTTATTTTATTTTCCCCTCTCAATGTCTAACTGTGTAATACAAAAATAATGAGTCTCTTAGGCTGTGAGATTTTGTATTACATTTTTATTTGATTATTCAGCTGAAACAATCCACACTGGCCCTAAAGTTTGTTTTGGGTGTAAGCTCACAAGATATAATTTTTTGTTCTTACATTCATTTTCCCATGAATTTTATAAAGCTGAGATATTCATTGAAACTCTTGAAGCTCTGAGAACTGAAAAGAAGCCCTGCTGGGATAGTTATGATTGCATTCTTTTTCTTTTTTTTTTAAATGCCCTATTTTCTCTTTTTTGTTGTTGTTGTCTAATTATTATGTTGTGCTTCTAGGTCTGCTGTACATTTTGCTACAACTTATTGACAAAAATAATTCATTTTACAGCCGTAGAGTTAAAATGTAAAAATACAATGTGAGCCCCCGTGCTTTTCTCCTGCTCCCTGCTTTCCCTCCCTAATGTTTCACTCTGACCTCTGACTTGTTGATGTGAATTCTGTTATTTTCTTTTTTTAATGAATAAATAAATAACGAATTTATGGAATTTGTTATAGCTCTGTTATAATACGTGATTTTCAAAAGGAAACAACTTTTTGATGCATACTTTCTTTTTCATTTCACAGGCAAACCTTCTGATGACCTAATGGAACTGAATTTACAAGTAATATTGTTTTGGATCGTGGTGCTGCACTGTGGCTCTGCTGAAGGCAGTATCCTGTACCGGGTCCAGGAGGAGCAGCCTCCAAACACTCTTATAGGTAGCCTGGCAGCAGACCAGGGACTGCCAGACTCGGGTCACCTTTACAAGCTAGAGGTGGGCGCCCCTTATCTTCGCGTCGATGGAAAGACGGGGGACATTTTCACCACTGAGATTCCTATTGACAGAGAAACCCTTAGGGACTGTCGCTCCCTGGCTAAGGGTAAACCCTGCTACCTGGAATTTGAAGTATCAGTGACAGATCTGATACAAAACCAGAGCCCACGGCTTATTGAAGGACGCATTGAAGTACAGGACATCAATGACAACACCCCACAATTTCCCTCTTCTGTGCTCACCATCTCAGTCCCTGAGAACACGATCATGGGAGCCTTATTCTCCATACCTCTGGCTACAGACAGGGACTCTGACAGGAATGGGGTAGCTGACTACGCGCTGACTGCAGGGCCAGATGCTGCAACCCTATTTGGTTTACAAGTGGCTGATGACAGGGGAGGGAAGCTCCCACAGCTCATTGTCCTGGGCAACCTTGATCGTGAGTTAAAGGATTCGTATGACCTCACCATAAAGGCAGTGGATGGAGGAAACCCTCAGCGCTACAGTAGTGCTTTGCTCAGAGTGGTGGTGACTGATGCCAATGATAACGCCCCCAAGTTTGAAAAGTCCGCATATGAGGCAGAAGTTTCGGAAAACAGTCCAGTCGGACACTCTGTGTTGCAGGTAATTTAAGAACATATGTGATGTCATCTTGTAGGCTGGATTTCAAACTGAAATTACACCCAACAGTGTTTCACTGGTTAATGTATAGTTTAAAAATTTTGGACTTTATATTCAGCGAGTATTACAACATAACACTTATGTAGGTAATCCATGTGCTTGCAGCTTCTATTGGTGATGTAGTTGCAAAAACTGAATTTAAGATACTACTGTCAGAGTATAAAGTGCTCTGTGCAGGATTTTCATTGCATACTGCTGTGAATTTGCACTTCAATTATCATGAAAGAAATTGCAGCCCTAATAATTTATCACATATTCCTTGAAAACCTACAAATGGAAAAAGAGAAAGAAGGCCAGTGGTGTAACTATCAAAAATAGAGGAAAGGCAATATCAAATATATGCCTAAATAAAGTTGTCTACATGCTGTGCTTTGAAGTGATCAGTCCCATGCTAATTTCTTTATTAATTCATTCTGTGACAAATTACTAGTGGAGAAATGCCTATGCTGAATTTCTTTACATATAACACTGAATTGCTGAACATAATTAATCAATGTGTTTAACCGCAGAATGTTTTTTGATTGCAGGTTAAAGCAAATGACTCTGACATGGGTCCCAATGGAGAAATTGAGTACACCCTTCACCAGGCTGTAGACCCAGTGCCGAAGCTCTTACGAATTGATCGGTCCACCGGCATTATCTATGTCAAAGGACCACTGGACAGGGAGGAAATCAACAGCTTGTCCTTCTATGTGGTGGCAAGAGATAAAGGCCCTCAGCCTAAAAGCTCTAAGACATTTGTAACCATTGAGGTGACTGATCAAAATGACAACGCTCCAGCTGTGGAGATTCGTGGGATTGGTCTTGTGACTCACAGCGAAGGAGTGGCTAATATTTCTGAGGACATGCCAGTGGGAACAGCTGTTGCTTTAGTTCAAGTATCTGACAAAGATGAGGGAGAGAATGCTGTGGTCACTTGTGTGGTAGCAGGAGACGTACCATTCCAGCTTCGCCCTGCCAGTGACTCGACCAGCGACAACAAGAGGAAATATTTCCTACAGACCACCACTCCTCTTGACTATGAAAGAGTTAGGGATTACCGAGTAGAGATTGTGGCTGTCGATTCTGGAAACCCAGCACTCTCCAGTACAAACTCTTTAAAGGTGCAGGTGACTGATGTGAATGATAACTCTCCAATATTTTCTCCTACCTTGTTTGAGGTTGATTTTGCTGAAGAAAACCAACCAGGAGAAAAGATTTTGGACGTTATAGCTGCCGATGCCGACAGTGGCACTAATGCCGAACTACTATATAATATTTTGCCAGACTCATCCATCAAAGGCTTGTTTGAGATTGATCCAAATACAGGTGAAGTAAGAGCCAAAAGTTCTCTTGATCGCGAACACAAAGAACAGTATGAGTTTCGGGTCACTGCAGCAGATAAAGGGTCTCCCATCCATAAAGGAACAGCAACCGTTGTAATTAAAGTCATAGACCGCAATGACAACGACCCCAAGTTCATGCTTAGTGGCTACAGTTTTTCAGTTTTGGAGAACATGCCCCCCCTCAGTCCAGTTGGCATGGTGACAGTCCTAGATATGGACAAAGGTGAGAATGCTCGTGTTCACCTCTCTGTAGAACCCGATGAAGGCAAGTTTGTTGTCCAAAATGGAACCGGTACCATTCTTTCAAGCATCTCATTTGACAGGGAAAAAGAAAGCAGCTATAATTTCCGCCTTAAAGCAGTGGATGGAGGAGAGCCACCCAGGTCTTCATATGTGGGTGTTACCATCAATGTACTGGATGAAAATGACAACGATCCTGTGGTAACTAAGCCCTCCAACTCCTCCTTCAGGCGCTTATCACCTCTAGCTTCCCCAGATAGCCATGTTGAAGTGGTGGAAGCTGAGGACCTGGACAATGGGCTTAATGCAGAGCTGGTCTTCAGTATTGCTGGTGGAAACCCTTACCAGTTATTTCGCATCTCTCCCTCAAGTGGAGAGATCACTCTGGCAAAAGAGATGACACGCAAGCATGGTGGATTGCATCGCCTAGTGGTGCGTGTGAGTGACAAGGGGAAGCCTGCACGCCATGCCACTGCCCTGGTCCATATCTATGTCAATGAAACCATTTCAAATGTCAGCTTAGTGGAAGCCTTAGTTGGACACAGTCTTTACACTCCATTGGACAGGGACATTGCTGGTGATCCTGACAATGGTTTTGCTGCACAGCGTAGTAATATTTTATTTGGAAGCCTTGCTGGTGTCGCAGGTGTTGTAATGTTGATCTTGGTGGTGGTATTTATTCGACACCGCATCCAAAGAGAGACCAAGAGTGGATATCAGGCTGGCAAAAAGGAAACCAAGGACTTGTATACACCCAAGCAGGCACCAAAAAACACCAAAGGCAAGCGAGGACGGAAAGGTAAACCCCAGAAGTCTCCAAAACCACTCGGGGAAGATGAAGAGGTCAGTCTTCAAAAAAGTCTCAAGTTCAACCTTGATGGGGTCAATGACAGCCCCAGGATACACCTGCCATTAACGTATTCGCCAGGAAGCCCTGATATAGGTAGACACTACCGTTCAAACTCCCCCTTACCCTCAATCCAGCTGCAAGCCCAGTCACCCTCTGCCTCACAGAAGCACCAGGCCGTCCAGGACCTTCCTGCCGCCAACACCTTTGTAGGAACAGGCGGAGACGACAATTCCACTGGCTCAGACCAGTACTCAGATTACAGCTACAAGACCAGCCAGCCGAAGTACAACAACAAACAGGTACAGTCGACTGTAGCATGCAGTGTGGTCTGTCTGAGCAATGCATATTTTATTCTTATCATGTGCAGTGCTGAAACATATCATGGATCCATCAGCTCTCATTTAAGACTACTTTACCTTGACAACAGTCACAAATTAGAATTATGCGAATGCCATTTTTGTCATTGAGCCATCTATTTGGATTGTAAAAATGTAAAATGGTACTTAAAATTTTTATAAAATTTGTTACCGGCAATTTTATTCAGCTAGATGATAAAATATAAAAATACAAAATATGAAATATTCTCCTAAATTTTAGCTGCTACCAAAAATTAGTAAAATGAACAATAAATATCCTCTGGAAACAATTTAACTGTTTGTTTTGGTTCTCTGGGTGGAGCATGCGTATATGTAATATTGGATACACAAAGAAAGTTGCTGCAAATATTTGTTCAGTTGTTGCAGTATTAAAAAAAAAATTGAGATTTTGTCACATATATGTTTTTATTTTTTAGGGCAGATTGGCAGAAGAGTGCAGCAGGCAAAGTCTGCTCTCAGTTACTTACTTCTGCTCTTCTGCTTGACCTCTAGTGCGCTGCAGTGATCTCTGCAGGTCACTTGCTCTTATCTCCCTGCTCCTTATGCTCTTATCTCCTCTTATCTGTACAACATTTGGGCTTGAATCACCATGGAAACAGAAATATTAATAGACTCAGAAAGGATTATGAACAGGAAGATTTTAGAGAGTAGGGCTAGAAAGCTACTGTGTCTCTAGGTTTCTGTGTCATCTGCAACTGTGTAAATGTGTGTCTTGGACTACACAAGCATAAATGTACTTGTGTAGTCCAAGGAGGAGGGGATAAGGCAGATTATCATTATCCTTATATAGTAGAACATGCTTTATAATACAGTAAAATGTCCATATGTCTTGATCCCACCAGTTAAACAGCCATGCTTGAGCTGCTGAAACAGATCTGTGTTTTTTATTTTTTATTTTTTCATAAAATGTGAGCTGAACTCATATTTAACATGTGGCAAAAAACCCACCTAGTGTCAGTAAGAGGTAAAATCTTTATCACACAACTTCAAAGAATCCCCAGATCCAAAGACAACCTTGTACGGGGGACATTCCATCACAAACAACCACATTCAAAAAGGCAGGGTATGAATAGCAACCCAACATGACTGATACCTCTGAACTCCGCCGAGTGAAAAGTGACATATTTCTGAAACTCACACCAGCTAGATCTAACAATGCTTCATTCATATTGTTACTGTGGTATTCAAAGGACGGCCATTATTAAAAACTGAAAATATTTGACATTGATGTAAACAATTTACTTTCAACCAGGATGAGTTGACATGAGCTTTCAAGACACTTCCTGCATTTCAGTGTCACACGTACTAAACAGCTTGACATTCTCCAAGGCTTTGCAGATAACGTTTGCCACATAAAAATTAGCAAAAATAGAAGGAGAAAACATGCCGCTGAGTTCTGAACATGTGTAGGTGACACATTTTCTGTGGAGATATCTTCAGAGCCAGTCTCACAGTTGGCTGGTTGGTAGTTTCAGCAGATGCTAGTTGACAGCTTAGGTGATCACAAGCCTTTTGTGGGTGGAGTCAGTTTAGAGAACAGTCACCACTGTCTTCTTGATGGACAACATAAGGGAACAAAATGACTGCAAGCCACAGGGTGTGTCTGGGTATTTGTGTGTGGTGCCAATCTCTGTAGTTGTGTGCAAATTTGCTGCTTAGTTTAAGAGTGTTAATTGTTTCTGGCACAGATGTAAGCGCTCAGCATTTGACAGTATTGTGTGTGTGGTTTCTCAATATGATAACATAAATACATATGCAACATGACTCAAGTGAATGACAGGCTGTTTAAAAACATGGACAGATGTTGAAGCTCATGTGACATACCTCAGCAGATGTTGTCTCGTGTATGGCATCCCCTCTCACATCAGGAAGAACAGATTGACCAAAATATATAATTAAAGCAACTGCCAAGTGATGTGACAGATCTAGAGTGGTGCCCTTGTTTTAATTAACTGTGTTACACTCGACAATAGTTTATGTTTGTGTTTCCTGAATATGGTCAGATGTCTGTTTTCTTTTTTTCTTTTTTTTTTTGTACTAAATTTGAAGATATTAAGTCTGAAAGTTCCAGCTTGCATGTTCATGGGTTATGACCATAGGCTATATAATAAGCATTTAGTGATAATTTTTTGTTGAAAGCGGTATCTTCATGCTTTAGGCTTTAATTAGGGATAGCTTCACAAATCTATTGTTAGGTGGCATCTGAGCGGAAATTAAACATGTTGATCGAAAGATCTGATCTAAAATCGTGTGTGTGTGTGTGTGTGTGTGTGTGCGTGCGTGCGTGCTCCAATGCAAGTCTTTGTGTGCACTAGTCAAGGTATTAGAGATTGATAGTAAGGGCATATTTAAAACATGAAAGGATTTGGGCTTAGGTTGCCTCTGTTAAATGGACAAATAACACAACATTAGATATAGTATATTGCCATACAAGTATGTATTGTGTCGTATTGGTGTTTACCTTCTGTTTATTTGCATATAAAACATTGTCTTGTCATTTATGTAGCTGGTCATTTTAAGATGGTTATTTTTTCCTCATCTCTATTTTAATTTATCAGGAATATCTCCACCTGCAAATGCTATATTAATGAACAGCCCAGGGTTGAATAGTAAAAAATTAAAGTACTATATTACTCAAGAAAGGCATATTGAACTCCAACAGATGTTGCACTAATTAGATCATAGTGCCAGCTATATGTGGAAAGTAATATTTGTTTAGTTTCCTACACCAGGAGCTAGTATTGCTATCGGTTCTGAAACATTTTGATCTTTTCCCAAGACTCTGTGGAGAATTTTTCAGCCCTCTAATTGTTTTAGATTAACCCACTTCTACACATATTCCTAAAATGCAGTTTCTGGGAAGTAATGTTTTACAAAAAATAGAAACAAAAACACTGCAACTGATATACACAGTTTAATGGAATTGGCAGACCCCCACACCAA
>VOQJ01021130.1:43858-59620 GCA_015052665.1 Apistogramma diplotaenia | reverse complement strand
TAAAAAAAATTCCCAAGCTTTGAACATCTCACGGAGCACTGTTCAATCCATTATCCGGAAATGGAAGGAGTATGGCACAACTGTAAAGCCACCAAGACAAGGCCGTCCACCTAAACTTACGGGCTGAACAAGGAGAGCATTGATCAGAGATGCAGCCAAGAGGCCCATGGTAACTCTGGACGAAATGCAGAGATCCACAGCTCAGGTGAGGGAATCTGTCCACAGGACCACTGTTAGTCGTGCACTGCACAAATGTGGTCTTTATGGAAGAGGCTGGGGCTGCTTCTCTTCAGCAGGGACAGGGAGGTTGGTCAGAGTTGATGGGAAGATGGATGGAGCCAAATACAGGGCAATCTTGGAAGAAAACCTATTGGAGTCTGCAAAAGACTCTGTCTTGAGGATGAATTATCCATGCTACAGTTCATAGCAATAAGGCTAAAGAGAATTTTCAAAAGTCATGTTATATTCTGACAAAGATGCTACTGTAAATTAAGAAATGTGACAACTAAACTCAGTTATAGCAAAATGAGGCAATAATTTCAACAACAAAAAAGTAATTCTGTAAATGAAAGTAATATTTTATGGAAAATTATAAATAAGTAGCAAATCACATACATTTAATAGGAATGTACAGTGTAGTGGTCAACAAACTAGATGATTTAACTAATTAGCTATTTGTTGGTAAAGTTGACTATTTAAAATCATTTGTGTCAGCTAACTCAATGTGTAAACCCATCATGGAAAATATGATGCAAGCTAAAACATGATGTTTTGTGTTTAATCAGATAACTCATGTCTGTAAAAAATGTGTTACTTTGTATGTGCATTGACAGCTTTGATAGGAAAGGAAGACGCAGTGTATAACATTTTCACTGTTATTTGTCAGTAGATTGCAGATTGCAGTCAACTGAATTTTGTTTTCTTACCTTACCAGTTCATGTGCTTAACGATACCTATTGTGACTGCTTTAAGACAAAAACGTTTCAGTGTGCCAAGCGAGATGAAAAACATTACATGACTGTACCCAACAACAACTGGGGTCAGCCAGCATAATTCTACTGCTGGTTTGTGTAAAATAAATAAAATAAAATGAAAAAATGTACATCTCATATTTTAACATCGTTGAATAACATCAACACTTAGCAATAAATGAGGAAATAAGATACACCTCAGTTAAATATTTCATGGTATTTTACGTTTTTACCCCCAAGTTGCCTCAAAAACTCTGGGCACCATTTTTCTGTAGTGAGGGTATTTATCTAGCAAAGTGACTCTGGCCTGGATCCACCCTGGAGTTTTTTTTTCCCTATCTGTATAGGCTGTCAGTCCTCTGTTTACCTCAGCTGTCATTGCTAGGTGAGAAGTGTCCCCCTGTATTTACTCTGGGGGAGAAGTAAAACTTTATGAAAGTAGTACAATACAAGTTGAGGAACCATTGAAGTTTGCTTCTGACCGATGACAGCAACTGAGGTGAGATGGTGAAGGTGTCTAAACTTTCCTGTTGGTAAGCGCTGCTGTTTTGGCCTCTGTTAGCTGCTGTTAGCCGCTGTTAGTCAAACTTTGTTAGACTAAGATGTTTATTGAATAAAGAGAAAGAATTTCTAATCTGCTGACAGAGGAAGGGGAAGAGATTGCCATTTTATTAAGGTGCCGGTGGTGCTATCTCTTTCCTTCACGTTTTTGCTTCTTGACCCCTTCTCGGATGATAAAACATAGGTATGATCCTTCAGGTGCAGGCACAAACTTAATTTAAAACATAAACACGACGATAACCCATAACCAAAACACAAGGTAGGAGTCTAACAAGAACAAACATTATAACACGAAAACAGAATATCAAAAAACACAAAGTGCTGGGCCAACAGCACAGGACCATGACACTCCCATCTCTAGCCACAAAGGTAGAACATGATTAGTAGGAAGGGAGGTGTCCTTGCTGGCCACTGTATTCAAATCTAATCGGAGAACATGGGAGCTTTCACACACCGGCATGCACACCTGTGTATTTTTCTGGATTCATTTTAAGTTTATGAAAATGCATAATTTTGTTGGAAGATGTAATTACACACTAATCTATGTAAATTTATGAGTACAATATCCCTTTTTTCATCTTAAATAACCGTTCATTAGATGAGTTATCTTTCAGAAAGGACACAGTGTGTGTTCTGATTGTTTACCGTGGCGTTCTACAGGGTATTTGTAATCAGTTTTCAGAAATGATTGGCCTGAAACCTGATATAGCTAAAGCTATGCATGCAGCTGATTTAACAATATTTAGTGCTTCTTTATTGTCACCACAAGTAAGGAAAAACTTGTTAGATGAACTGAAGAGTTTACAAATAACAAATTAGCATTGAATACTGCTAGAACTGAATGTATTCTTTTTGGATCCAGTGATGCTTTTGCTAAATACCATGTGTTGAATTTATATGCTGATGTTACATCTATTGAACAAATGACAAAGATCAAATATTTCGGTGTAAAATTTCACAACCTTCGTTGCTGGAATAAGCAGATAAACTGTATAGTTTCAGAAATGGCTAGTGGTGTAGCTTTTGCTTTAGCTATGACATACAATAATGTATATGATCATATGTTTTGTGTCACCTTGAGTTATTGCCCTGCTATTTGATCCAGTGCCTCCGTGACATGCTTGAGAAAACTGCAGGTTGCTCAACATAGAGCTGCCAGATTAGTTTAGTCTTGCTCCTTTTGCACTAATATTAATGAAATGCATAAAAAAAATACTGCCATAGTTAACAGTTTAAATTAAAATCCTGTCTTATGCAAAATGTCTTCTGGAGTCATACACCACTTTTCTTTTTTGAATCATTAGCTTACATGGGAGCTCATCATGATTATGAAACTTGTCAGGGCAGTCAGTTGTTGTTAGATCTCACATGCACTAAATCAATTTGCATGAATAATACAGTTCTTTATTGATCTGTATTGAATAATATGCTTTTGAATATAAGTTTGATTTAAAAAAAAAGAAGCAGATGAAACAAAAACTAATGGATTTAACATAAGGTGCATATTACTGTTAGTCTTCGGGTTTTTGACTTTTGAAGCACAGAATATAAAAATTGATGGATTTTTTTACATTTGCTGTTGTAGTTATGTTTGATTCTGATTTATGGTAGTTTTTCTTGGTGGACTCCAGACAGATTACTAACTACACTGTGAAAGCTACAGCAATGGGGATCAAAATTTATAAATAATCATAAGAATAAGAATCCATCCATCCATTCTCTTCTGCATTCCCTGTTCAGGGTCGCGGGGCGGCTGGAACTTCTCCCAGCTAGGAAGAATGAGAATAACAGTATTTTTTTTATTCATAGTAGCAGTAGCATTCATTTTTAAAGCTTGTGTTCATATTTACAAAGACAAACGAGCTTTCATCTGTTCGTATTCATGGTCTGGGGCACTGAATTACGCTGAAGTACGAACAAATTCAGGTACAAAAATACCAACAAGTGACTGTGCATGAAACAGCACAATTTATGCACAGAGTTGTGCGTACTGTAAGCAGTAAATGAGTGCCATTATTCTCTCTTACTTTTACTGAAGACCAGTGAAACCTTGAAATCACTGAAAATATGTCATTTGCATTTCACTGAATAGTTGGGAAAGCATGGCGTGCTGCTAAAAATTATCTTTTCCTATCTCACTTTCCAATCTGCCTTCCAGTATTTTACACAGACTCAGGCACACACACACACACACACAGACACTCACCCACGGACCGACATCCTCTCGCGTTCTCTTTGACTCTCTCTCTCTCTCTCACACACACACACACCTACAGACACACAAACACGCACACACACACACACAAAAAGCTCTTTGTGCGCCACATATTTGCCCTGGCTGATTACTCAGAAAAAGAAGGCTAGAAGGAAAGTGAGGTAATGGTGGAGTAATTTGCCCTGCCTGCACTGCATGTTTTCTTACTGTTTTATAGTGTCAATGCATGATTCAGTGCACTGCATCAGTGTTGCATTGTAGTGAAAGCACTGTACAATGCTGCTCTTTCACAGTTTAACACAGCCAGCTTAACAGAATTATTTCTCAGCGTTTGTTCAAACAATATGCCATTATGATCTTAGTTCAGAAAAACAGTTTGTGTAATAGTCTATTATTTATATAATTGCAACATGTTCCTTTTAAAAAAATCACTAGTACACTTATATCACTTCACCACCTACCTTTTTTTAGCATAGATTTCATCTGAATTGCTACAGTTGCAGTTTCAGTGATTCTTTTTTTTACTTTTATTTTTGTGGGGGCAGAGTGGTTGTACAACATACACAACAACTCACATGCCATTTAAACCAATTGGTTTGTAAACCATACAGGACATCAACTGGAGATCAAGGAAGTTGCAGACATCTATATACTGTGACAGGTACGGAAGAAAGAAATGTCTGGCAGATACTGTAAGAGGCAAACATGCAAGAAGAAGAATGGTTGAAGGTGGGAAGGTAATAGAGCCAGGGATTGAGCTGCCATTTGCCTGCACTCTGACTAATTGCTGATAAGAAACAACCTGGTAAACAGGTGACAGCATCAGGTGATCTGCAGCTGGGAATGACAAACACGGGAGAGTTCTGAGAAAAGTGAGAAACAGGGCCTGTGTCTGAATATGTCTCTTTGAAGCTGGAAAGAGAACAAGATGATGCAAAAAGTGCCATGACTTTTGTTAGATATGTAGCTAAGCCGTGGGTGTATGAGTGAGACATACTGGAACTTTAGAGGCTATATAAAGGCTGTACATTAAATATATCTCTAAGCCTATGTAACTGCCAGGTAAGGACTCACAGGTCTTACTGTATTACGGAGGATTCAAATATAATGTAGTTTTGACTGAATATGAATTTGGCGTTTGAATAGTGTTTGACTGAGCACACCAGCAAGCTAAGTGTCACACTCTAGTTCAGTGTAGGAGAGCACAAAATACCACATCCCATGCAATGCGCTGTTGAGCTACATGGCTCTTTTGCACTGTTAGCATTTAAACTACTCCCATCATGTCTTTGTTGTTAGAGAAAGAATCCAGAGACATCAGAGCGTGTTCATTATTTTCTGCTGAAGCATTGCTTTTAAATACAGTGTGCCTTTAATTTCATTTTGTTTAGGATGGGTGAACACAAAGACTCAACTGGCAACCTCCCTTGGGATCATAATTAAATTAAAGCATAATAAAATATTCTTCATGCATCCCAAAACGGTTAGGGCTATTTTACACATAACAATATTCACACCAAAACTTCATGTAACTGTTTCACCGAAACAAAATTTAAAAACCTGCACATAAAAACATGACAAGCATGCTAATCGCCTGCTTTTATCTGTGCAGTTTTTCATCACTGCAACTTACTGGCACTAAATGCAGGCTTTGTACTGCAGCTGTTCCTTATTATTATTATTACATGTTCATTGTACAAAAGTTAAATGAAAAACATTATTTGCTTTATCTGCAGTATCTAGACAATACCATCACTGGCCTCTGTGTCAGTGAAAATCAGATGATAGCAACTCAATGGATTTAGGCCTGTATACACGGTAAAGACAACTTGCTGAAGATATGAGCATCAGATTGGGGGAAGAAAGGGGATTTAAGTCACTTTGAATGTGGCATGGTTGTTGGTGCCAGATGGGCTGGTGTGAATATTTCAGAAACTGCTGATCTACTGGGATTTTCCTGCACAACCATATCTAGGGTCTACAGGGAATGATCCAAAAAAAGAGAAACTATCCAGTAAGTGGCCATTCTCTGGGTTGAAAATGCCTTGTTGATGCCAGAGGTCAGAAGAGAATGGCCAGGCTGCTTTGAGCTAATGGGAAGTCAGAAGTAACTCAAATAACCACTCATTACAATCCAGGTATACAGAAAAGCATCTGTAAACACACACCGTGCTCAACCTTGAAGCAGATGGGCTTCAGCAGCAGAACATCACACCAGGTGTCACTTCTGCCAGCTACGAACAAAAAACAACTGAGCTTTGTTGAAATGCCACAGCCTACCTGAGTATTGTTGCTGACCGTGTCACAGAGCTCAGGTTATCTCAGACTGGAGTCTTTGGGATGTGTTGATTAAACCTTTGGGATTTAATTGATAAATTATTGCCAATTTAAATTTTATATTAGTTTTCTCTGCTTGCTAAATTAGTGATCTACATTCATGTACTTCTAGTAAGTTCATAAGGAGGTCCTCGGAGTATTCCTTCCACTGCCCAACTATAGCTTCAGTTTAAGTCAGCAGGTTTAGTCATAATTTAGTCATCTGAGTTTTTAGTTTTAGTTTACTTTAATTTGACTAATCATCATAAGAATATAGTCGACTAAATCTACTGTATTTTTAATTGTGCAATTCAAATAAATGTTAGCATAGCAGTAAATCAATGAATAAATAACTGACAGAGTTTCATTCCACATCTGCTTATTTCAGACACACACCATAGCAGACATGTGTAGTTCACAGTGTTTACTAGAGGCTCACAATGCACATTAGCCTGCTGGTCATGACTGCACTAATTCATTGTAAGTAAAACTACCTGATCTGTTTGGCAGACTTTCTAGTGTGCACGGAGCCTTTTGGAACCTGATCATCAAATGCAGATGTCTGGAGTTAGCTAGCTAGCTAGCGTTTCACCTGCTTTCCGCACACCTGATCATTAACACACCTTCCTGAGATTATACGAGTGTTGTACAGCAGGACACAGGGTACAGGGCAGTGTGCCTTCAGGACTCAGAGTAGGAAAGGCTAACCCACCGTGGTGTGCTGATTTTCTCTAAACACAAATGCTAAACTGGAAAACACAGTTTACCCTGCATGACATTAAAATGCTGACCTTTGCATGGAGATCTGGCTGACTTGCTTCCATATATCATTTAAGATTTGTTGCACTTTTAACCCGAGACAGTCACCCCACATGGTTTACACATCGTCTTGTTTTTCTCAACATCAAAGGAGAAATGTGTCCATACATCGGCTCTTTTCTTTCACTCTGCTGACATTGGACATAACTGAGTTCCATCATATTCACAGCTGAGTATTTACTTCCCAGATTTAGATCAAATTTGTGCACGTGTGCATTTGATTGGATATGTTTCTAACTCGTCCCCCCCTTTCACAAAATGAAATCGGTTCTGATTGGATGTCGTTCCCATCAAGCATTTTCATTTTCTTTTCATTCGTTGACAAAAATTTCAGTTAATTTGATTATAGTTTTCATCCTTTTAGGTGGTTTTTATTTAGTTATCATCTTGTTTTCACCATGGAAAAAAAGGCTCGTTGACAAAATCTATGACAAATATAGTTCGTCAGCAAAATTAAGACCCTCCTCAGTCACCTGACGGTTTGACAGAATTGCTTTGAGTCTTTTTCCATGGCCTCACCGAACTCCTCCCACACTCGAATTTTAGCTTTGGCCACCACCCAAGCTGCGTTCTGCTTGGCCTGCCAGTATCCGTCAGCTTCCACAGGCTAGCTAAGCCCGATAGGACTCCTTCTTCACCTTGATGGCTCCCTTCATTGCTGGAAACCACCGTATGCTTAGGTGTGCCAGGTCTGTCCAGCCACCTGATCCACCTCACCACCAGGCGGTGATCAGTTGACAGCTCAGCTCCTCTCTTCACCTGAATGTCCAGAACATGCAGCTGTAGATCTGATGATACGAATATCATTGACCTGCAACCTAGGATGTCCTGTTGCCATGTGCGCTTATGGACATCCTCGTGTTTTCCCCCTTTGAAACAAAATTAGTTTTTGAGTTTCCTCTTCACTTGGAAAAAAGTGCTTGATCTTGATTATCCAAACCAAAAAAATCAAACAAACAAACAAGTTAATGAATACTTCAAGCAGTCAGCAGGAAATCTTATGTTGAGAAAACTTTTGATGGCATTTTGTACATTTGACAAAGCAGCCAAGGCCACCGGGTAGGCGTAGCTGTCAGTCCCCAATGCTTGGGATTAGTGCCGTGTTATTCCAAATCCACCATGAGTTGCCAGTCCTCCTGAAAGGAAACAACCTATTGTAATTCTATGATTGTACAGCTGACATGCTAAGCATGGCAATGCATGAAAAGGAAGCGAGAATCGTGTGTTTTTGCATAGTGAAAGTCTGAAAAAGATTCAAGCAATATTAATTATATACTTCTTTATTCTGTATTATGTACACAAACAGAACATCAGAGAAGGCGCTAATGTTTTAGCCAATAATCAAAATAAACGTTAATAACATAAATAGGTCACTAGAGTCTGTTGATTATGACTTTATTTCTGTCTAGTAATCATTTCACTGAATAAAGCTCGTGGGCAGTTGCCTAAAATCCTTAAACTTCACCCATGTCTACCTTCTTTGATGTGTCTGCTAATTATTATTTAAAAAATGTACTCGGTAGGTGGAAATACATGCCAATAGTGTTCACATAACATCCACAGACATCCTTTGAAGTATCTTGCCAGAATAGAGATGGTGTGTTACCTTGAGTTACAGTAGATGGAGATGGATGTCAGCTACGATCTGGCTCTGCACAGTAAAACAAAAAAAAAAGATGGCACACCTCAATAATCAAGGTTTATGCGGAAACACTGATGCATGGGGGTGCCTGTTATACTCAGCACATTTACAATTTCTTGGCACCCTGCTTATATCTTTCTTTCTTCTTCATGTACACTTTAAAGCTGAAGCAGCCTTGAGTTTGGGATACATACTAATCATGAGCCAATTAACTGTCAAATCTTGGAACCACGTTGTTTCTTTAAGTTCTTGTGAGATAAAGTGAAATTGTATTTGAAATCTCATTTTTGCATGCATTGCTCTGTAATATACATATTTCTGTCTTGGCACTGGCAGACCACTTGAATGCTGGGTTAGCTGAGAATGTTAATGTATATCATGTATAATAATGTGAAGGTGGACGTCCCTTGGTGAACGTATTCAGTGCCTAAACTGCACATTTGGCTCGAAATTTAGGTGTAAGTGTACTTGTATTTAAAAAAAAAAGTTACTGAGATGTTAAAATTAGTTGACATTATATTTTTTATCCTGGTAAATCTACAGAATATAATATGATAATATTATAATAAAATTTTCCAATAGGTTATATAGGAGTCATTCATTCAGAAGGCTCCACATGAAACCCTGTAAGGGCAAGAGAGACAGTAGAGAGGCAAATGCATTCAATTAGCAGGCTCGCCCTAATGAACAGCCATCCCTTGAACTAGGACATTGATTTTATTTGCACCTCTCAGATGCTTATCTAAGTGTCTACTTATTAGAGTTGGCCCTTTGAGGCTGTTTTCCTGAAGTCTTGATGCTGCAGAAATGACAGATGTCGAGAATAGGCAAAGATCATGTGTGGGTTGGATAGAAGTAAACATTTTAATTTGTAAAGGATGATAAAACTTATTTGCAAAACAGTATCTGGAGGTTTCCTTTTACTAGGTACTCTGTCTTCCTTTATTGTTGTTTTACCAAAAAAATGGGAAACGTGCCAGCAAAGATCATAATGTGAACAAGAGACAATCTCTGGACCTGAAAATGAAAAATGAGGCTGGCCCCAAAATCATATTTACAACTTGGCACAAAGAAAAATTGTTTTGGACTCTATAGATAGTTTTTCCATCTGTACCTAATCCACCTATAAGTGAATTAAGGGTGAGGCTGATATAACTGATAGGTGTCCGAATGCAGGTGGCTGTATTGAGGCATTAAGCTTTAGCTCATTACCGTGTGTGCTGTTGGGGTCTGAATAATACTATGGCTTGCTCGGGGGTAATGACCATCCGAGAGGTTTGTGCTTCACTTTCGGTGAGTGAAATTTTTCACTTCATTGCTTAGCACTAATTAGCTGATATATGTGCTTTGCAGCTTGCCAACCAAGGTAACTAGTGTTTGCAGATAACGCAACAAGGCAATCTTTCATCCATATTAGAGCAGCATGGTTGGGTCCAAAATGTTATGGTTAAATGTGGGATCCAAAACCAACGAATGATCTCATGGCGGTGATGTCCATGTTATGTACTGTCAGTGTGCTTGTTGTTTTATACATTATACTGGCTTATACAGTGACAACATAGCAAGGTAGAGCAACATTTACGCTGCACCATACAGACTGTTTTCATCGCAGGCAAACGTCTCACTGCTGTAACTCCCCAACATACCAAACACTCTGAAGCTCAGCTAAATGAGAACACAGCATTTCCAAAGATTCTCACAATATCACTTTTCACCAACACTGTTGCATTTACTATGTCAGCCTTGATGTAGTAATAATGCATTAAAACATTTCTAATAATGTAACAAGGTATTGATTTATGTAAAATGTCCCATTGCTGATGTCTTCTTGATAAATGGCACTTGTAACTTTTTGTTTCTAGTCCTGACTGCCAACCACGAGCCCTCTTGATGTCATCAAGATGCTTAGCAGTGCTGACTTGCTATTTGATGTAGAGGGAAAATAGACCTGATTAAAGTGATGCTGGTGATCTATATGCGTATTAAAATGTGATGGTCTCCCTATTGATCAAGTTTAATGAAATGGCTGATGAAAAGCTATTGGTTGCTGTCATTTTTCCTCAGGCTCAAATGCTTTCTGCAAGTGGCACATGGTCAGATTCCATCTTTTATGTAAAAAAATAAAATAAAATGAGTTCTTCTTTAGGTAAAGCTGTGTGGAGGCTCAGCTCCCTGATGGCATTGCCTTTAGCTGAGATATTATATCACCATACAACCCAGCCTCCTTACCTTCTGCCAGGCAGATTAGTGCTTTTATCAATAAGCAGCTTAGCACCAAAGTGTCCCTCAATAATATGCCATGGTTTTTTTTTTCTCCCACTGCTTTAACTCCTGGGGTTCTTTTTAAAAGTATTTTGCACTTACACATTCTCATATTCTCACATTTCCTTATTTTCAACCCACCAAATTCTTCACTTCCTATAAGTCAAAGATTTGCCCCGTGACTTAGACAAACAGTGATACATTATGTATTCTTCTCTTCAGGTCACATTAAGAAACTAGACAGGACCCAGGAGGGCCAGAGAGCCGCATCCCCATCAGACATACTACCCCATTAGAAGCCTGAAGTTCACCATAAAACCCATTAAGATCCATTAGGGAAGTGCTCTGGTCCACAGACACCTTTAAGGCCAGTCAGCCACAAAGGTGCACAGTTACAGATGGTGTAAAACGTATTTGATTTGTCATTTGAATACCATGCATACCCTAGGATATTTACTCAAAGCTGTGTGTCAAGTAAGGCTGCATAAACACACTGGGCCATATGGCAAGTAAACACAGTGCATTTTTCCACAAGATTCTGACAGCTTCAGAAATCCTAATCATGCTAAAGTTCAGTGATGTTTGATGACAGCTGCTTTAAATATGCAATTAAATACAGCATATTCTTATTTTTCTAGTTAGCAAACCAGTACACAATGCAAAATATCGCTATAAATATAAATTAGCATAAACATTATTGAGCCTAAACAGATCCCAGCTGAGAATTCACTCACTCTTTTGTAGCTGCTTGAACGAGCTCTCCAGCAAATGGCAGCTCTTTCACCCTCCTCCGATCGGAACAATTGCGTACAGCTGTGAGGTTCCAGCATACTGCCTCTCTTGTGATTAGAGCACTGCTTATTACGTTTGATGAGCCTGACCCAAATCTTCCGGAGGCAGACACGTTTCCCAAAGTCAGTTTAAAATTTTAAATCCTACATCAAGTCAAAGGTGAATCCCTGACATGGCCACAAATTGCTATTTCTGACACCTTTCTGGCTGGAAATTGGCATGAAAGGTTTGCGGTGACGCGCCGCCTTACCATTTGGTCTTTAGGAAGTGTTTTGTGTCGTTTAATAAATATTATCAGCAGCCACAAATATGTATACTAATTTAAAGCAACTTGATATATCACAACCCATTAAGATTTGCCATATGGAGCATTGCCTAATGAATGGTTTTTCATTAGCTTTAGGAGTATTTCTCTTTGTGACAAACTGTTGTGGACTTGTGATTAATTGTGTGTTTTTCTTGCTTTGCTTGCCAACTCGGATTTTTTCCCCCTCAGTACAGTGTGTTGTTGCATTCTTTTTATTTGATTCTTTAAGAGGAGTTTAAAAAGCATGGGCACATGAAGGGAAATGCATCCTTTGAAATGAATGAATGTGGTGTCTATACGAGAGCGTATAGCCCCTCATTGCAGTTCTTTTGCTTTAGAGTTCCAGTGCACGGCTGCAGCTCTGAGTACATATTGTACCGGGAAGCAGGGCTTGATTATCCAAAGGGCAGAAAAAACAGCTATCCAGACTCACCCAAAAAGGTTTAGTACACATGATCTAAATTTATATGTAATAAATTTGGAACATACACATCCTTCATTTGTATGTCAGTTTTGTATACAGTCTTTTAAAACCTTCAATAATTTATACATTAGGTGCTTTGTCACATTCCTTTTAGCAAGGTATTTAGAAGACATGTAGAGTTGCAACCAATAATTATTTTTATATTTTTATCATCAACAGGCTTGGTAATTATTTCTCTCATAATTACATTTCCTAGCATAAAAAGGTTCAGCAGTTTGTGCATTTGAATGATTGACTGTGTACTAGCCTCTGTGTATCCATTCTCATTTAGCAACACCAAGCACTGACTGGAGCTTTAGCAGTGACTGCTAGTAACCTTCAGTAACTACTCAGAATCAGCTGGAGAATGCTAAATTTTCCCTACCAACTGGTGGTTGCCAAGTGGTTGCCAACTGGTCTTTAGTCATGTGTGACTGGAGTCTAATCTGCTTCACTCGTATTACTCATATCCTGGTTGCTTTCTGGAGGCTCATTTTCAGTATATCTTCATTGACATCCTGCAGGGCTCTTGTGACAGCATGTTCATTGCTCATTGACTGCAACTCATTGTAAAGTCAGCCGTACACACACTTATTACCACATTATGTGAAGTTGTTCTGGACTATATTTAGTAACCGTGAGATATTTATTTTATTACCAAGTCAAGTCACGTTCAATCAAGTTTCTGTTTGATTTGGAGGAATTAGCATTATTATTATTGTCATTTATTTAATTATTTTCAGTTTGTCACAGAGACACATGCACACTGTGACATGCGCCTTATAACTGTCTTTTCTTTTTAAAATAGTAACAAGCTTAATTTGGCAATTTTTCTTTTGTTTATTATAGTAACACACACACAAACACACACACAAGACAAACTCTGCAAGGTAAGATGGAACTGATGTCTATGCACATAATGTCAATCTGAATAATGTAGACCAATAAGACCAGTGCTATTAAATCATTGCAGTTAAATGTTGGCAGGTGTGGCTTTGCTGACACTTCCCCATTTCTGCAAATTACTTTAATCACTCACTGCAGCTCGCAATCAGCCTGTTCCGAACAGGCACGTCGTGAACAGGTACAACACTGGTGCCTTAAATGATTCATCAAAATTTAAAATTGTTACCAGTTAATTCTGTCAGTCAAGTAATCAGTGAATCAACTAATCATTGCTGCGATGGAGTGTTGGTTGTTGTTATCCAAACACAGGTGGATGGTGGTTCAAGAACGACTTCGTAGTTTGCTCTGAAAGGGTTACAGACAGAAATTCATCCATTATCATGTATGTAGCAATATGTTTGAGAATTTTTGTTATTGTTGGTTTTAATTCTAAAACAGTTTAGAAATTGAGATAAGCAGCATAATAAGGCAAATTAATTCCCTTATAAAGTATCCCGCTGTGGAAATTTCTCTTCATGCATTACAAGCAGAGTGCTATATTCCTCTGGTGTTCCACTTCCTATTCTACACACCCATTATGTCTCTTACAATATCTTTAGCGGACAAAAAATCAATTCAAATCATTTTTTTATTTGCTTTATTGCTTTTTTTTAAATTCAGATTGCCTTTTATATAGGTTTTAACTTGTAATACATATTTAATTGGCCAAAAGTTACTGATAAATTTGTAAAAAAAAAGAAAAATGAATTCAAACCTAATCTAAGTATGTTTAACCTTTGAGATAAGCATAATGAGAGCGACCTCTATAGACAGTGTACTGAATGGGCTGATTTAGTCCAAAACATAATCCATGAGAGTGATTTGTTATTATCAATATCAACATTTTTGAGCTAGTTAATAGAGATAATCTAACAATCCCATTTAAGGGTCAGGCGCCCTCACAGAGTACAATTTCTCAGACAGTCAGACAATGCAGTACAGTTTCTGGAAGCAAAGATGATCATTTAGCTACTCGCTAGTTGTCAGTCATTAAGCAAAATTACAATTATTAGAGCCCCGAATGCCGCTTACGACAAGCTCGAAAGGTTCTGTTGGAGAACAAGTGGCGAATAAGTTAACAAGTAAGTAATTTTATAACACTATGTACTGATCAGACAGAATAAACTTTATTGATCCTCCCATCCAAGTCTTGGTAACTGAGCAAATGTACACAATGCTGTTTATTCCCTTAAATACTTAATATATTTTCATAGACATGGGCTGTGATGGTTACATGTAGCTTTAGTAATTCAAGAATGTAAACAGCCACGGAGCTTTTTCTTTTTAACCCCTAAAACTCGACTGCTCGTCAGAAAACCGCACGAGCAGCAGGAACATCTCACAGTTAGCTGCAGTAATTGCAGAGTTACCTACATGCCACAAACAGTTCAGGTTAATTACACCCGGTGAAATATGCGTAGACACATTACCCACAGGGGACTAAACATGCAATATGATTGCCAAATACATCACGCTTTCTGAGCCAAGAAAAGTGTTTTTTAACCTCCGACTGAGAGATTTTTACTGAGGAAGCACCACCACGGTGCTCATTACAAGGCCCAGGTTGGTGTAGACACTCAGCCAATAAAGGGTTGTCGAATTCTGCCTGTGATGCATCCAGGAGTGCTATATCAGCATGCTGCCTCGATTTCACTGCAGGAGGTACAGGTACATGGTACATATAAAGAAGAAAAAGGGGCCATGGTCAAAAAGAGCTATAAGTGGCTTTTCTGTACTTGTATCATATTTAATTTAGATTAAACGATCATCTTATGTATACAGTGTGACATTTACAACAGCCTGCAGTTGCATGACTTATTTAGATCTGGTATATATTTTAGATGTGCCAATGGATCAAGGATTTTACTGCAGGCTATAGGTTGTTACTGTTCCTGATTAAGCTCAGTGAGCTTGTCTACGCAGGCAGGCAGAATTGTGTGTGTATTGTGTGCACTGCAGCATGGTTTGTATCCTCCATCCAGTAATGGGAGAGAGGGCAGGTGCAGGCAGAGGTTGGAGGATAGATGGTGATGGGTGGTTGGCTTAAGAATGGGGAAGATCGGGGCTGGGTTGTGGGCCAGATCTCGTCCTTGCAGTTATGAAGGAGAAACAAACTGATCTGACAGTGACAAATGAACCATCTCCGCTCCCCCAACTGCCAGTTTTATGCCTCTGAAACTCCTTTCTCACCCTCAGTCTCTTCCCTGTCCCCCCCACCATTTTCTTCTTGAGCGCCCTCAACCCCTATTCTATTCATTCTCACCTACCGTGCTCCTTTTTCTGCCTCAGTTTCCCCTGGCCTACATTTTTTACTTTTCTTTTGTTCTCCCAGTGATGCTCTTTCACTTCTCCCACCATTACCTTCCGCATTCTTTTTGCTCTGCTGCTTGAGAAGCATTGGAGGGTTTTTTTTGTTTTTTTTTTGCTTCTGAAGGGTTCCTGTTGCTTCCTTTTTTTCATTATTTTTAT
>VOQJ01021130.1:7121-17811 GCA_015052665.1 Apistogramma diplotaenia | reverse complement strand
AGGACATAATGGAGGAATGGAAAATAAAAACAGTTCCATATGCATTTGCTTTGCAACTGCTTCTGTCTTTATGGTTTTATGCTTGCTGCATACACTGAGAGGTGCACTTCTTCATTGTCATATTTGTTGGTGCAGCTCATTTTTTCTGTGCCTTCAGAGGCAGCAGCTCATTGATTCCTGCATACACGCCCAAAATGCCAGAGCCAGGATGTACTCACAAACACTGTAACAAAATGAAAATTCTTGGTCCCACACTGGGAGAACGCTCCCAGGCTATCAATGATGCACATTCTGTAGCTAATGGTACACTTAGAACCACACATGCACACACTATAGGCTCACTGTGCGCCACTCTGAACGCTGCTTCGCAAAAATCCGAAGTTTGTCCTGTTAGATCGCAGCAAAAAATGACTTTCTCTCCTTCTGTCAGATGCTGCTAAGATGTAATTAGAGGAAATTAGTTGGCTTTACTTAAAATGCCACAGTGATCAAAATAAATCATTACTAAAGCATTTCGCTGCTATCCACTTCCCCTCCACTTTGTATTACTGTCTTCTCCTCTTACCTTCCGCTAAGTGTGGCTGCTCTCTTTGACTCGTCTCCATTTCTTCATTGTTTCAGTCTCAGTCTTTAGTGCTCCTTTTTCCATCTTAGTCTCCAACCCTCCCTTTTTGTCTCTGTCATTCTGCCTCTCTTTGGCAGAGGAGCTTGCCATTGGGATTTAGAAGAAATTGAATTGAATTATGAAGGAATTTCTCTGCAGTACGATTGGCATCATTTCCTCCACACAATAGAACATCATTCTCATATCTCTCAGTGTGAGGGAATGAAAATAGGCCGTGCACCATTCTTTCTCTCATCCTTTTAAATTGAATTTTTCATATCACAGGGGCACTGAGACATCAGCCGTTTCCTTTAACATGGGCAGAAAACCCATTTCATAATATCAGAGAGACACATAACTGTGATTCAATAGGAAAAGTCTGGCTGCCAGCACCAGTACACACGCGATATACCTCAACTCGGGATTGATAAACAGAGCCACATAGGTTTACTACAACTTGAAAAGTTGAGAGTGTTCCAGTAGAGTATACTATTGCTGTTTGGCCTCAAAGCCGGTTAAAAGCACTCCGCAGCAAACTAAACAACATCCCTTTTTTCTTTGCTCGCCACCTGTCTTTGTGTGAAACACAGTCTATGTTCTTTATCTTCTGAAGTCTCCTATTAAACCAGTTTACTTTTATTACGAGAGCCTCTTTTCGTTCCCTAATTATCTTTCCAAAAGCTATATTTTACACTTTCAAGTTGCACCCGAGATGCTATTATCCAGTAATGATTGTGTTTAGTTCATTATTATTCTCATTCATGTGTCTCGTTCAAAGTTATGAAACTTGGGCTCTTGTTGTGCTTTGCTCCACCAAGTGAAATTTTGAATATTCAGCATGTTTCTCTGGCCACAGTGACTCAGCTTGAACAACACCACTGTGTAATAAAAAATTCAAATCAAAACATTTGGCATCAAACTCGCTGTGACAAATACAACGTTATCCATTGGACTTGAAGGGCAAGAAGAGATTTAACTTTCTTTTTTTTAGCATTGTTGCATTGTTGTAATGACATTTAGTGGCAAATTTTGATTATTTTTTCTGCATTTGGCGTATCTGTTTTTACTATTCTACACCGATTCAGCACAAATTGTTATTCATCACTGAGATGAAATGAAAAGTAGACTGATTTAAAGGGATTATTTTAGGATAAATTAATTGGAAAAGACTATAACTGATTTTGAGCCAGATGGATTTTAGCAAGGTACCAGAGTAGTACACATGGAGATGCAGTCAGATCTCAAATCTCAGGTTAAATATTAAATGTATATTTGTTAAACTTGATAAGAAATTATGGTTGCCTAGTATCATCTACTATGGCAACCTGTCCAGGATGAACCCTGCCTCTCATTCTATGGCAGCTGGGATCGTCTCCAGCCCCCCCTGCAACCCCGAAAAGTATAAGTGGATGGATGGATGATGATAATAATCACCCAGTGTTGTTTGGGCAGCATAGTGGTGCTATTGCACCACTATTGTTATGGGTTCAAATCCAGGCTGTGTGGTGCGTGCATGTTCTTTCCACCCATTTCAGCTTCCTCCCAAAGTCCAAAAACGTAAATGGTTAAGTGGTCATTCTAAATTGGGCGTGGATGTGAATACGGCCACTGAATGGTTGTCTGTCTCTGCATCAGACTAGCAATCTGTCCAGGATGTGCAATGCCTTTTGATACCATATTTTCATAACCGAACCACATCCATGGCAGCCCCTTGTTTAGGTTCCTACCTCAGTTTGCCTCGTCTGGTCCTTCTCCTCCTCGGAGGTGCCTGGTTTTATCTCACCGTCACTCAGTGACTCTTCCTGCATCCATGTGTTGCTGTGTAAGACAGCAACCTGTCATCCAAATGATAAAAATATATTGCTGTAAACATCGTATTTTGTGACATGATTATTAAACTATAGTGCATAATATAAAAAGATGGATTTCATCTTCCAGCATATATAGCCATATAGTCATATTGCACAGTGCTAACTGTATAAGTTTCGAAGTACATACAATTCAGTCAACAGCTTGATCACCATATGCTCACTCATAGATGAATTGAAACACAAATACAAACTTAGGAGCAGATGGGCATTCAAAAACTCAGTGTACCTCACCTGAGATTCTTCGGGGAGTTTGCTTAAAAAGTGTCTGAGAGCACGGGAAAACTTTCCCATCTGCATAAGCACCAGCAGTTCCATCCCTGTGCACTGCGATCGGGAACGCTTGGCTGAATGACAGGGCACCTGACAACGTGGTGTTGGGTGGCCCCGGGGCATTTGCAGTGAACTGAGACCTCCAGAGCAAGAGCACAACACTATTGGGGTCTGAGGTCCTGCCAGGGAGCTGTAGTGCAGATCAGCAGTAACATTAGAGATGCTCTAAAACGCTCTCCTTGATAAATCACAGCTGTACACCACCACAATGCTTTTCTTTCATTCAAGCTGCAGGGAAATGCATTTTTTTTTTTTTTACATTTCAAAACCAATCCTTGGGACAAACTGTCCACACTATTCCAATACAACCGTTGACGACAACCCATCTGCGTCAGTTGCTATGGAAACGACATAGGCGTAAGTACATTCACAAACTGGTAGTGCATTTTCCCAATGCAGACACAAAACAGCACGCCACAAGCTGTGTGAATAATGGAGATGTATTCTCTTACTCTTCACACTTTAGCAATATCTAGTCACAGAGCACAAGTCTTCTATCACACCAGAAAACGTCGGTGACAGTCGCTACCGAGCTCGCAGAGCTCCAGGTCTGACGTCACTGCTGTGTGTCAAACGCAAAGTGATGTAAAAGGATCGTTTGAAAGCCAACTTTTAAATCAGATATGAACCCGCTTGGGGAATTTGGTTGAAATCTGATTTGAAAAAATGAAATATTTGTTCTGATATCTCAGTGTGCCAAAAATTTAATATGGGCTGCCAGTTTCAACATAACCTAAAATGCTCTCTGTGGTTCAGACCAGCAGGCTTCTTTTCCCTGAACCTCACACTCAAGATTTAGCTCACACAGATCATCACTTGCGATTATCTGCTCCAGACTATTTCGCTCCTTATCAATTCAACCATAACCAGTTCTTGTTTCGGGCAAGTTATCTCGTAATGTTGTCTTATTCGGTTGATTTGTTATGTGATATGTTTTATCTAGATGAAAGAGCACTCCTTGCAATTCAGCTTAATAGATTTATTCCCCACATGCTATATGGGTTGCTTCTACAAATCAATGAAAGGATGAAATGAAGAGAATGTGTGGTGCTCATTACTTTCCTTTATGACATTAGTAGATAGTTAATTAAAAATGACTCGCTCCAACTTGCATAACATCTTCAGACAGAAGCACATCAAAAGACTTTTCAAAATAGATTTTTCTTCCTTTCTGTCACTCTTGTTGTATTTGGTAAATTTACATATATGTTTGCAGAAAATCACATCACTTACATACACTTTAACAGACCCCACAGGTGTATTACCTGCCCATTGCCTGCACTGGCTGCCATTACATCTGCATAGTACCAGCCATGGGCAGAGAGGAACAAGGACTGCTGTCTCCAGCAATGTCTCCAAAGCATTATTCAGGTCATATATTCAATGAAAGGGTTATGAATCTGTTATGCATTCATCACAGAGTTATTGGGTACTAAGGCGTTTGCAAAGGAGCACTGTATAGATGTATAAATGAATCGTCTGTCTAAGAAAGCACACGCAAGAGTGCCTCCTTTCACAAGAGTGGGCCACGATCATGTCAGCAAACTGTAAAGAAATTAAGGAATAACATCTTCATCTCTCCAGCAGCTTCTCTTTCTAGTGATCAGTAATAAGTACGTACTTTCAGCTCTAACCATGTTCAGCTTGAAATTATTCGGTGACAGTCTGACAAAGACTCGGGGGCGGGGGTGGGGGCTCGGCAGAGGAAGATTGCTGTTTTACTATGTAATAATGTATCTTGCTCCTCTTGTAAAGACAGAATATCTTTCCATCTGCTTTGGGACTGCATTATTATAAACAAGGCCATTTTAGCCAAATCTAAATAGCGTTATGAATTCTAGATGTCATCATAAATGTCCCCTCCCTCATTCTCAGCCCTGTAGCTTCTTTCTCCTACAACAATGCGCAAACAATCCCACTCTCCCGCCTCCAGTCTCCCTGAATCTAATCCTTCTGCTTGTCCCCTCTAGCCAAAGCGCCGTCCGTGTCTGCCTGACCAACTCCCCACTCCTGCTCAGCCTCCCCTTCCTTCCGTCTTGCCGCATCCCTGCAGCCCCCAAGGCCTGGCAAAGGATTTTTGTTCTGACTAAAAGGGGAATCTATTTCCCATCTCTGCAGTCTTTGCTGGTTATCATACTCAGGAAACATGCTGACTCTCTGGAGTGATGCCTTGAGGAGAAGTTTAAGCAAGAATCCATATTTGAACAACTAAACGCCCCCTCACATTTAAACGTACGAGGAGCCTAAGAGATGACCAATCGTATTTTAAGAATGCACCACTGGAATATATAGTTTATCTAGTCCAGTCACACGTACAGTATAAAGAGCGTATTTCTAACATGCCATAGAAGTGATAGTAAACATCTTCAGCACCCAGGGTGATATTGGGCTTTTGAGAACTTGTGTATGTTTATATAATACGTCCTAATTTCATGATTCACACTAAAAATAATTTCAGAACCGAATGAGATCAGGTGATGCAAATTAAAAATTCTTCTTGAGTTTAATAAACAGTGTGTTCTTGATCTGTATGATTCATTTCATGCAGCAAACATGGTATGTATGCATTCATACTATATCTGAAAGCAAAACATAATAAAAAAAATTTCTTATGTACATCATAATGTAGATAAATCCATGAAGTCCGAGATTTTTAAAATCTACTCTATCATTTATTGATGCAGTAGCGTTGCAGCTTTCCTGAGGGGGAAGGAAAAAAAATTCACGAGGCACCGCAGAACTCAAATAATCATTATTTAGATAAAAGTCCAAGAGATGCATCAGTGCACTGAGGGAAAAAAAAAATATGATGGGTTGGGAGGTTGTAGAGATGAACAGTTTTCTGGAAACATTTTGGAGCCCACTAACGTGCTGTTGATGGCACTTACCTAAGCTCTAAAAGCATTTCTCAGTATCTGGCGTGTGTATGCTAAAGGCTGATGGTTTGAATGATTTGTGCCATGGATTTGTTTGCCAGAAAAGTGGTTGAATGGTAGAAAGCGCAGTCCCGTGGTATTGATCGGGGCTGACTCGTGCAGCAGAGGCAGGCCCCGTTCTGCTGTATCAGTGCTTTCCTGACTTTTACGAGAGGTGCTCATGTGTGGGGGTGGGGCGGGATTGCATGTGCACTGCAAGGAGTCATCTTTCTGTTGTGGATCGGCGGGTAGGTAGCCATTAGTAAACTGATCTTTGGAAGAGGAAATTTAATGGTCTCCTAACTCTATTTACAAGCCATTCAATTTGATAAAGGGTGTGATCTCAAATGATTTATCATTTGTTGCTCTGCTCCTCTTCAAGCTATCAGTATTTTCAGTCATTCATTTACTTTTACAATCTGTCATAAAATCTTATCAGCATAAAACACTGAAAGCAAATTTAATGAAAGATTCTAATGCCGGCGAAACGATGCCCGTCACAAACTTTATTTCCAGCGCCCTTTTTTGTTAGCCTTATTTGGAGCTGCTTTGGATTCCTTTTTAGTGAAAATTGTGGAAATATTGTCTAGCTTTCCACTCAGTTAAACATCAAATGCTGGGGAAAAGAGAAATATTAAAATATGGAGATAGAAAGTAGCTCACTGGGGCTACTGATTAGTGTACCAATCATTGCCATCAGATTTCATTTGGCAGTGGCAGATTTAGAAAATGAAACTTTTGTCTGACTGATAATGATAGTGACAGCAATAATAAAGCTTGTCACACTTACAGTTTCCGTGACACCCTGTGATGCTTGTCAAAAATTTTTTGCTTTCATGTCAGTGGAAAATGAGTAAATGTTAACTCGGACTCGGGATCGATAATCAGCATTCGAGGATGCTTTGTTTAAAGGAAAAAAAATTGGCATTTGCAGGCTTCACCACTTCACCAGGGCAGCCACCCAGACATTCACTGCAGACACAAACTAATTTCAATTATCATGTATATGTATACAGACAGAATATTAAATGCATGTCCCTATTCTCCCTTGAGTCATCTACTAATCTACTATAGAATACTGTGATAGTTTCTGTCGCTTATTATTGAAGTCCACCCTCACTCCTTTCATATATTTCTAACCTATACAATCTTCAGAATAATAATAGGCCAAAAATATTCTATTTAATATTTAAAGGTGTTAAATATTTAATCCTGTTTTCTGACTTTTGATTAGTGAACTTTATATGGCCGGCAGTATTCAGAGAGCGCTACCGAACGGGTGAGTTTTGAGCTGTGAAAGTCAGTGTGCAACCATAGGTGGGAAACGTGGACCAAAAGGAAAAGAGTGGTGTGGGAGAGGGGAGAAAAAAAGTATCTTTATCTTTACACTGAACAAATTCATTCGTTTTCTCTCTGTTTTTTAGCATCCCCATCGGCGAGTGACCTTTTCCACCACCAACCCCGTGCAGGACCTGCAGGATGCCTCTCAGCACAGCTACTATGACAGTGGCCTGGAGGAATCCGAGACTCCGAGCAGCAAGTCATCGTCTGGTCCTCGCATCGGACCCCTGACCCTGCCCGAGGACCACTATGAGAGAACTACTCCAGATGGCAGCATTGGAGAGACTGAACACCCGGAAAATGGTACATTGACAAGCTCCCTTTATTCTGGCACGTTCTTCATGAATATGTATTTAAATGTAGATGGCTCTAACAGGCTTTGGTTGAGACATACATTATGTAGAAGATTTGTTCGCGCTCCCCGGCCGTTTCAGCATGAAAATGTTGAGACACGCTTGACGTTGACTTGCTGCGGTTGTTGATGACCGTGTGGCGATGTTATTGGTTTTTGAGCAGATCTGCGCCTGTGTGGGTGTGTGTGGGGGGGTGCCGAGGCTGGAGTAAGCAGTGTCTCCATCCCCCTCATCAGCAGGTCCTCTGTCAGGCATCCTTAATGACCCTCTCTCACAAGTGTGCTAATTAAAAAGCCCAACTAATGAAGCATTTGCCCTCTAAATAAATCTGAACCATGACATCTGTGCAGACTACACTATGTTTACTCATAGCACTTCCTTGCCCCTATAGTCGGACACAAGTTGCACAGCAGCTTAGGTGTGCAAGTGCCATAATTTCTAGGTTTAATAATCAATCCACCAGCTGAACACGATGGTCTCAGCATAGATCCATCTAGAAAAAACCTGAGCTAATACTGTGTACTGTGCTGCATCATAACAATTTTGCTGCCTTAAGCTGCCAAACATAATCCATTACCCGTCTATGATAAGTGTTACATATGGTGCATTTCCAATTATTATAGTCGTTTGTATTGCACTGCTCTCTAGTCGATGCACCTGTAAATTCCCATATTTCACTTCTCACCTGAAGCAGCTCACCTTTCTGCTCGCAGTTGTAGATTGTTGTGTATCGTTGGTGGTTTTTGTTTTTTTGCGTTTTTAATCTCACAGGCAGGGCAGGACAGGGCTCCGCTTTGTTAGCATATGAATTTTAAAAGTAAACCTTTTACTGCCCCATAAATGGCAAATGCATCATTGAGGACTTGATGAATTGCTGATCAACGCTGACAGTTAGGGGTGTCACACTGTGAGTGAAACAGACCCAGATGCATCTTTTGTCAGTGCAAGTATACATCATGGGTGGAAAAAAGATTAAGTGAAGAGAGAGAAGGAGGGGGAAAAAAGACTATTTCAGTCTCAAGCACTCCCAAGTTACAAAACATTGCAGGATCAAAGGCTAAAATGTGTCACTGTCACCTGAAAACAGCAGATGACAAAGTTCCATTTTTAGTAAAGCATCTTGCATTGTGATGCATTGCCTCGGTTTGTGTTGGGTCACATTAGTTAGTTTATTCATCTGTGTTGCAAGCGCTTGTGTCAATTAGTGACACCAGGTTTCTAGACGAGGGGGCTGGTGGTGGCTAAGTCTTGCAAATGTTGCACTTCCATCTGCCACTATAGAGTTTAGTAGACATCTTATTTCATAGACAGATTAAGTCAGTTCATATACAGCCCAGTCAGGGGCAGTTAACTGCTATATTTCTATCTTGCCTATGTACCGAATATGTATGTTTTCTTCTTTATATTTCTGTGGCTCTTCATTGCATTTTTTACCATCTGCAGAACACATGTTTTTGTAAGACAGGGTTGCCTTTGTTCTCAGCAGCAAGGGAGCAAGATTCCAAGTGGAGATGGAGCAGTTAAAGAATCAAAAGGTGGCACAAGACGGGGAAGATGTTAGATTGTGACAGGGTGTAGGGACTGAGAGTCTCTGACAAGGCAGCAAAGCCCACAGGATAAACACGTAGGACAGGGAGATGCAAAGATGAACCGCTAACCAAGGGAAGACCTAATTAAAATGTGATTCCCACTCCGGGGAGATAACAGGGAGCCTACATAAAATGAAAGATTAGACAGAAAAATCAAATGAGACAGAGGAATTCCTCCCAAGCTCCACCTGAATGGTGACATGAAGTCTTTTTTAAGCATTTGAGTGACAGAGTGACAGGTTGTACTGGTGCAGAGCTTTAGTCATTGCAGTAAAGATGACTGACAGGCAAAAAATGGGGAGGTGAGCACGATGTGTCATTCCATTTAAGTTGGATAAAACGCAATATATGAACCCCAGACTGTCAGCCTTTGCATCACTGGGTTTGGGAAATATCGACATGGATGTGTGTTTTGTTATACAAGTTGAACTCTGACACTGGCAAATCTACATTTTCAGACACTGTGTGGTTGAAAATCCACTTCAGTTTGGGGATTCAGTGAATTTCGGATTCTAATCGAGCTTTACTTTCTTATATTGAGCTTCTGTTGCAACATTTTTATCACTAATAAAATTGCACATGGGAAAATTGTTATTGTTCATATTGCTATTAATGCTAATAACACTATTAAGGTATTAAACAATTTAGTTTTTAGTTTATCTACAATTTGTGCGCTTTTCATTGATTGATTAATTAAATGCTTGCCAGTTAACAAGACATGTTGATTTTAAGCAGATTTTTTAATCTCCACATCACTAAAGCATAATTTAATATGGTGCTGACACATGTGTCATCATGTTTTAAATAAGTGAAATACCCAAGATCTTCACACCTTTCTATCCTGTTGACACCCGACTCTAATGATCTCCAAGCTAAACTTGCTAGCACTTTAATTTGCGTGTATATTCACATGTTGAAGTCTAGAAATCAATTTTGTGTTTCTTTAAATATATTTTTTACCCTAAAGTATATAATTTAACTTTGACAGTTTCTGTCATCTTAAACAGATTTAAGAGATTTCCTAAAGCAGCCTCAGACAGTACTGAGGTGTCATCTGCATATAGCAAAAATGGCAAGAGTTAAACTGTCAAAAGTATATCCAGAATTTCTTACTTTCAAGAGGCAAATCATTTCTGTATCACAAACAAGACTGGCTTTGCCTTGTTTAACAGTCCAGCGAGTACTAACTCATCAGTTTGTACACAGACAACATAACAGCACAGTGATGTAATGCTTTATAAGAAGAAAAATCTTTAATGCTTTCCAACATTTTAAAGCAGGTAAGTCTCAGTACATACAATCAAAAACCTTTTCAAAGTTGAACAAAATGGTTTTGGGCTTTTTTTCTTTTCTGTCTGTTAAGAGTCTAGCAGACTGAAGTAATATGACCTTGGTATTAGTGGACTGGATAGCTCAAAGGAAAGTGTGTGTGTAGTGTGTAACAGCTTCACTCGAGTGGGCATAAACACATTCTGTTATGATTCTTGGCTTTGGTATTAAGGGTTCATTCAAACTACAGTAATACAAATTTCTGTTGTATGACATCTATGCTGCCTGATCTGCAGAAATTAATTTCTGGAGGTCTTTTTTTTTCTTTCTTTTCCTTTTTTTCCCCCTTCGCCCGCGCAGCTTCTTTCCTCCCCCCCCCCCCCCTTTTTTTTTTTTTTTTTTCCTCCCCTTTTTTCTC
>VOQJ01021126.1:7024-19758 GCA_015052665.1 Apistogramma diplotaenia | reverse complement strand
CAGTGGTTATAATGGTTTTTATTGCAGCACTATGCTGCTCCTGTTTTGTTTTCACTCTTTATTTGCAGGTGTGTGTGTGTGTGTGTGTGTGTGTGATAGATCCATGTTTGGTATATAACTGACTGACCATAGTATATGTGTAAGTACTTGGATTACAGCTTGGCCTTTTTATTATTATGTATATTTGTAGGTAACATGTCACAAATGCCCATCTGGTTCATCTCAGTATATTCACCTGTTTGGCTGTATTTGTGTAACAGAGTAACTCAGGGACTAAATCTTTAACTATGTAATGTGTTGTAAAAGGCTCTCTGATTCAGCAGGAGGACAGCGAGCAGCCAGAGCAGCTGTTGAATCTTTCTCAAAGTTTTAAACTTCAGAGCAAAAGTAGAAAATAAGCTTCATACTGTAAAATGTTTTCAGATTCATCTGAGTTGGGGATGTCAGTAAATTAATATTTAATGAGCTAGAAATTAATTCTTCATGCATGTGGTTCCATGTACATCATAGCCCACTGAGGTCAGTGTCCAGGAAACAGCACTCATGATAGATAAAATAATCCTGCGTGTCATGATTTTTCCAGCCATTCACAAATATTGATGTCAAATATTGATTAATAAAAGTGCACTCCATGTAGAATATAGGGATAACACATTTTTTATCTGGATACCAAAGTTCATATCCTATTAAACACGTCCAGTAAGTTAATTACTTTTAATCCGTGACCACTCTTTACTCACCATTAACTCAAAGGTGTGAAGGGAAGTTAAAATGCCAGATAATCAGCATTTAAGAGCATGTTTACAGTCTGATAGGAAAATGCTTTTAGCCTAAACAGTTTCCCCCCTCACAACGGTCCTGACAGACTGAGGGTGGCTTCACTGACATCATTTTTGATTGAATGTCTTTGCTAACTTCCTGTTGCATTTTTGTAAGACTGCCAGCCACCTTTAGATCCGAGCAATGCTGTGAAATAACCTGCGCATCATCACTAGCAGTAAGTAACTAGCATGTAATTTGCCATGAGCAAGTATCCCTATGACAACACATTTATTATGTAATTAGATATCAGGAAAAAGTTAGTCAGAATAACTCAAACACATCATTCTGTACATCTAATCTCATTACATCAGCAAGTCTTCTCACCTCAGGTCAATACAACCATTTCCACATGTGGTCTCATTAGAGGATCGGTTTGGATAGTTTAAGTATCCCAGAGAACGTCAAACAGGTTACTTGCTCTCTGGAAGGTTTGTGGTTCAATCCCTAGCTGTTCAAGTCTGCATGCCAAAGTATCCTAGGGCAAAATACTGAAGTGCTTGTGTGAATGAGGCATGTTTGAGTGCTCAAGTACAGTAGAAAAGCGCTATATAAAAACCGGTCTATTTAGTTAGTGTTTAAGCTTTTCCTGTGACATCTAATGCCATTTAGTCTCCATACTATTCAGAAATCTGACAAAATCCATAGTTGCATTTCTTCAGGATTTGCTGGAGAAAACCGAACACTTTATTCAGTGTTCGTGTACGCCAACTAGAGAGCACTAAATTTAATTTGAAAACACAGGTATTGGTCGTAAGTGTCAACAAAAACTGAGATCGTCTTTAAAAGAAGGAAAGGCTTCTTTTTAACAGCTGAAGGTAATATTCACTATTCAGCATGACTCCTACAACCTTTTTAGCTTTGCAATAAGCTTCACCAGCATATAACTTGCATCTGTCTGTTGACACACTGAAGCACTGACACTTAGCTTTCACAATAATTTCTCTTGGAGGGTTTTTCTTTGAGTTTTTATGTGGTTTCCCCCACACAACAGGGTGATCAGTTTGACCCACCTGCCCCCTCCCCAGCACAGTTTATCTTCCATGAAGAAACCACAGGCTGAGACACGCCGGTCAAGTAATAAAGTTGCTCTTAATACCACAAGTGCTGCTGGAGCTTCTGTAAATGTTATCTGGATCCAGGGTGTATGATGTGTGCTAATGTTGGAGATTTATAAGGAATTTATTAAGGAACTACTTTAAGATAATGCAGAATTCTTTTAAGTTCAGAGTTTCCAATCAGCCTCATTTCACATAAATGGAAAATGCTGAGATGGAGACCAACTGCAGCCAGACAGAGAAACACACACACGCACACACTCCTCTAGTTGCTTCAGCTACTTAGAACCTTGATTTTGAGACAGTCTGTGAGCCAGCTGAAACCTAATTCTCTGGCATGCCCTCTCCCTCAGCCAACGCTGTGAAAGATAAAGACTCAGGGGGAAACTGGGCCTGGGAATCCAGCTAGCGTCTGCTTTTATTGGGCAACCCACATCACAGAGGGGACCTTGAGCAGGTCTTAGCCCACCAGGGAGAGCTGGAGACAGAAGCCCACGGAGAGAGTCAGCCCGGACGGCGGCTGGGGAGCATCAGAGATGAACCAGGGAGCTCTTTCATTCCCTGCCAGCCAGGAGATTCCTTCCAACTGGACCCACAGACAAGACACAGCTTCACAAAAGAAAGAAAGAAAGAAAACCTCATTCGCTCAGAGAAATCTTACACCAAACTATACAATCGCAATAGGTCATAAAGGATTTTGCTAACAGTTCTGCAAATTTAGCCTGGGTATGCAAGTTAATTACATTACCACTCTGAAGCACTGAAATAAGATTAGACTACATTACATGGCCCAAGCACAACATCACTGAATCAACAAGTTACACTGGAGTTCATATTATAAAGACTGTTGTTTTGTATACTTGTCAAACACGTTTTAGACCATTGAACACATTTCACTATTAGACAAAGAGGCTAAATACAAAGGGAAGGGAAAATAGCTATCCAAACCTACCTGCAATTGTAAAAAAGTAATTTTGTGCCAGCCTTGGCAGCAAAAACTGCATTCAAGCCTTTGCAATAACTGGAAATTAATTTTGGACATCACTGCATAATTGTTTTAATTCAGTTTTCAAGCATGAACGGCCTTATACAGGTAGGTTTGGATACCTTTCCCCCCCATAATATATGACAAGAGCATTAGAATTGTACAAACACATCTTTTTCCTTATATACCGTATTTCAACATATATTTCAACATGTTTCAATTAAACTTTTTCACATTTTCCTGGGAAAATATGAAGAAATGAGGGGTGACTTTTGCACAGTAGTGCACCTTAACAGAGCATTTAAAGCTCAGTTTTCTCTGCAAGGCCTTCAGTGGTGGTGGTGATAAGTCATTAATCAGCCACCTCTCTGTAGAGTTTTTCCAAAGAGCTATTTAAGAACCCAGCCTTCTGTTAAAAAGCAGCATGGAAGCTTCTGTAAGGTTTCGCTGGGGAAGCGTCAGAAGAACCAGAGCTGAATCACTTAGCCCCAGTGCGTGATTTATGTTCGAGGTGAGGGACTGTCTTTTCTCTGTGGGCACACACCTGTCACAAACAGAATAGGTGGTGGTGGGGGGTAGGGGCCTGAAGCCTGAGCCCACCAGATTAACCTCAGTACTGCACTTGGACATTAATCAGTGCCTGACACACACACACACACCTGCATAAATACACAAGAATGCACATGAATGGGTGAGCCAATTTTATTTAGCTTCTCTGTTAAATGCATGCCACCTTTCTGATCCTTTATAGGAACACTCTGTTCAGTTTACATTATGTAACAGGGTATCAGTGGCCAAGTATTCACCTTCAACACATCCGTAACTGGGGTCCTCCAGCTCTATTACTGACCAGCAGATGTGGGTGCATTTTTAGATCCACCCTCTGGTATGCGTAGTGTTTTTCACCCTCCATGTGTTGTAGATTAGTTTCTTTGTTCTCTGTGATGCTGTCATAACACTTGCTCATTAATCACAGTCTTACAGTAGTCTGCTCATCCACTACTACCCCTCCCCCCATGGCTGCCAACTATTCCTAGGGTGTGAACTCTCACTGCTGCTAAACCGCAGTGTTATTCAGCCAGCAGAGAGGAGACAGTGGGTCAAGACAGACCATACTGGAACCACCTGAAAGCACTAGGAATACAGGACCACCTCCTATCCGTCCAGCTATATGGATGACTGTGTTATTTTAATGGAGCAAAAATCAACAGAGAACGTATTTATGGGCATTACTTAAATCTTATTAATGATTAGTTTCTAGTTGGTTTGGCTTTAAACTGACAGTTGAATTATTTGACAGAAAGAAGCTAATAACATGTCTTAGCTTTAACACCTGCTTACACACCAATCTTTCTGTTAGCTTAGACATTCTCCTGTTTTAATCCTACCATATGATGAAATTTATCTAATAGATAAATATGATTCAATTCGAAAATTATCTAATATGTAATTATTGTAGGGTATTTCCCTTATAATATAAAGCACCTTGAGGTGACTGTTGTGATTTGGTGCTATATAATAAAATTTAATTGAATTAAATAGATTCCAATTTGTTCATGTAAATGCTAAGTTTTTTTCACCCACTAAGGTTAATGATGGCGTTTCACAGGGTTCTGTCCTAGATCCAACTTTATTTACACTATACATGCTTCCCTTAGGCAGTATTATTAGAAAGCATTGGGGTGGCTGTATCTCAGGAGGTAGAGCAGGTCACTTACCAATTGGAAGGTTGGAAGTTCGATTCCTGGCTGCTCCAGGTTACGTGCCAAAGTATCCACGGGCAAGATACTGAACCCCAAGTTGCTCTCCGATGCAAGTGTTGGACTGTGAATGTTAGATAATAAAGCACTTAGCTTAGTTACACATGGAAGTGAATGGGTAAATGTATTGTATAAGTGTTTTGAGTACCTAGAAAGAGTAGAAAAGTGCTATATAAGATCTAGTTAATTTACCACTGCATCAATTTTCATTGTTATGCAGATGATGCCCAGCTTTATATATCCCTGAAGCCAGATGACATACATCACTTAGTTAAACTGCAAGAATGTCTTAAAGACATAAAGGCCTGGATGACTTCTGATGTCCTACTTCTAAATTCAGGAAAAACTGAAGTGCTTTTACTTGGCACTACTAAATTTAGAAGCATTGTGATGCTGAAAAACTAATTCATTCATTTATTACTTCTAGGTGGGACTACTGTAATTCATTATTATCAGGATGTCCAAAAAGTTCCCTCAAAAGCCTTCAGCCGATACAAAATGCTGCAGCAAAAATGCTGACATGGACTAGAAAGAGAGAGCATCCCATAATGACTTCTCTTCATTGGCTCCCTGATAGTTCCAGAAAATAACTTAAAATCTTTCTTCTTACATACAAGGCTTTGACTAAGGCGGCCCCATCTTATCTTAAAGACCTCATAGTGCCATATCACCCCAATAGAGGACTTTGCTTTCAGACTGCTGGCTTTGTTGTGGTTGCTAGGATACTTAAGAGTAGAATGGGAGGCAGAGCCTTCAGCTTTCAGGCCCCTCTTCTGTGGAAGCAGCTCCCAGTTTGGATTTGGGAGACAGACACCCTCTCTATTTTTAAGATTAGGCTTAAAACTTTCTGTTTTGATCAAGCTTATAGTTATGGTTGAATGAGGTGACCCTGAACCATCCCTTAGTTATGCTCCAATGGGCCTAGGCTACTGGGGGGTTCCCATGATGCACTGAGTGTTTTTCATTCATTCATTAACCTCTTTTCACTCTGCATTTAATCATTAGTTAATATTAATCTCTGGCTCTTTTCCACATTGTGTCTTGTCCTGTTTCTCACATCTCAGCCCCAACTGGTCGCAGCAGATGACCTGAGCCTGGTTCTGCTGGAGGTTTATTCTTGTTAAAAGGGAGTTTTTTCTTCCCACTGTCGCCAAGTGCTTGCTCATAGGGTGTCGTTTTGACTGTTTGGGTTTTCTCTGTAATATTGTAGGGTCTACCTTACAATATAAAGCACCTTGAGGCGACTGTTTGTCGTGATTTGCTGCTATATAAATAAAATTTAATTGAAAAGCTACAATTTAGCAGGCGTGTGCACATATGTCAATGGCCTAACTATACATAGAGGCAATGATTCTCATTTTTCTACATTCATCAGTTCCCCAAAGTTCCATCTTCCCAACACACTCTTCACTCATTAGTGTGTTTTTGTGTCTATCCATAATCATCCTAATCTGCTGCACATCCTTTCCAACTTGATTGTTCTGCCTAGCCAATTGATACAAGTCATTTTCTTCCTTAGTGTCCAGCCTCTTTTACAACTCACTACAAACCTTTTCCTTTGGGATTACCTCTTGACTTGCATCCCAGTACTTCTCACTACTTTTTTTTATTTCCTGACTATCCCACTTTTTCTTTGCTAAACTCTTCCTCTGAATACTTTCCTATACTTCCTCATTCCACCACCAAGTCTTCTTGTCCTCTTTTCTCTGTCCGGAGGATGCACCACATACCACCTTGGCAGGTTCCCTCAGCACTCCACCTGTACTTTCCCAGTCATTTGGTAACTCTTCCCTACCACCCAGAGTCTGTCTCAACTCTTTAGTGAAGTCAGCGCAACATTTTTCCTTCTTCAACTTACACCATTTTATTCCTGCCCCTGCCTTCACTTACTTCCTCTTTGTGATGCTCAGTTATCTTGCAGACTACCATTCGATGCTGCCTAGCTAAATTCTCCTGACACCACCTTTCAGTCTCCCTTTTCTTTCAGATTGCACCCTAAGTTCCTCCATTTTCTTGAGGTACATGCTCACCACTGCCATTTCCATCTGTTTTGCAATATCCACTACCATCTGTCCTACATTTCTCTCCTCAACACCATTTCTACCTAACACCTCCTCGTCCCCTCTGTTCCCTCTGTTCCCTTCACCTACATATCAATTGAAGTGTGGTCCAATCACCACTTTCTCTCCCCTGGAGATACTCTACCACTTCATCCAACTTACTTCAGAATTTTTCTTTCTTTTCTAACTGGCATCCAACCTGTGGGGCAGGGGGTGGCTGTAGCTCAGGAGGTAGAGCAGGTCACCTACCAATTGGAAGGTTGGAAGTTTGATTCCTGGCTGCTCCGGGCTACATGCCAAAGTATCCTTGGGCAAGATACTGAACCCCAAGTTGCTCTCCGATGCAAGTGTTGGACTGTGAATGTTAGATAATAAGCACTTAGCTTAGTTACACATGGAAGTGAATGGGTAAATGTATTGTATAAGTGTTTTGAGTACTCAGAAGAGTAGAAAAGCGCTATATAAGAACTAGTCCATTTACCATTACCATTACCCCTTCAGTTTCCAGCTTCAAACTCATGATCCTGCCTGACACTCTTTGTTTCCACAACCCTATTCACATACTCCTCCTTCAAGATTACTCCTACTCCATTTTGTTTCCTATCTACAGATGGTAGAACAGCTGGAATCCATTGCCCATGCTCCTGGCCTTGTTCCTTTCCACCTGGTCTCCTGCACACACAGTATACCTACATTCCTTTCTCTCCATCATATCAATCAGCTTTTTCCTTTTACCAGTCATAGTCCCTACATTTAAAATCTCTACTCTCACCTCCACACTCCTGCCATGCTTTTCTTTCTCTGCCTCTTAACAGGCCTTTCCCCTTTCCTCCTTTTTTGTCTTTGGCCATCAGGAACAAAGTTTCCACCAGAACCCTGTTGGCCAAAACCACCGGAGGTGGTCGTTGTTGACCCGGACCCTGACATTCCGATATGGAAATGGAATTCTTTATGAGTGAGATTGTTGCCCTCAGTTTTGTCTTCACTAACTGAAAAACGTGCTCTATTCTGTTGAAATCATGTTACTGACATCACCATTGAATGATGTGTCATTTTTCTCCTCTTGTGTTGTTTTGCAACATGTTTTAGGTCATTATCCATTCACACTGTGAAGTGCTTAATCATCAGTCTGAGCAGAGAGGATAGACTGGTGCTCTTTAGAATTCATCCTGCTTCTTCTATCACGATTCACTGACCCAGTTCCACGGGCAGCCAAATACACTCATACCTTAAAATTGCCTCCACCATCTTTGACAGATAATGTGGTGTGCTTCAGGTCATGAGCTGTTTCTCCTTTACTCTTCCCATTAGTCTGGTACAAGTGAATCTTGGTTTCATCTCTTCTTAGGCTCATTTGGTTGTTTTCTGGCAAAGTATAATCTGGCCTTCCTGTTCATTTATTTATCTGAGCACAAAACTGACTGAATACAGCACCTTTAAAATAATCATAATAATACAAGCAGATAACTTGGAGTCAGAGTTTCAACATGTGGTGAAGTGCTGCACTTAGATATTAGAACTTCCGCAGGCTGCTAAAAGCTGTTTCAGTATTTGTGTCACTCTTCAACAATCTCTGGGTTCCTTCTATCAGACTGCGGTTTCAGACTTTAATTCAGAGCAGCCTACAACAGGGGGTTGAGTTTCTCTGTGCAGGAGGTCCAGCAGTCCAGTGCCTCGCTCGGTGCCTTTGTTTCCAGCTTTCAGACGTGCACACTCTCAAACACACACACACACACACACACACACACACACATAAACACACAGACATGCGCTAAGCTCCCTTTCCCAAAAATATCTCTCGCACGCTACACTCCTGCCTTTTGTTCCACCTCCACTCAGTGCCTCTTTGGCGTCCCCTGCCCCCTCCACCACCACCAGCAGCCTTTTCTGAGCCAACGGTGAATTAGCATTTTTCCACAGCTTTACTTTTGTCTTAGTTACCCCTCCCCAGCACCACAGTGCTATCCACTGGTATGTGGCCCATCATTAATGTGCACCCTGGAATGACCCCCCAAAAACCAGCCCACGGGGCCATGACTAGTAGGGGGTGGAGGTGGAGGGGGGGCTTCATTTCTCATTAAGAACCAATAGATGCCCATCTCTCATACTACAGCTCCCCCACTACCCTCCCTCATCATTGCTAGCTCACTCCCTCGCACTAATCGCATGTGCTCATTAGCATGGTGCCTCTTTTTGGGTCCTGCTGTGCATTATCGGGTCAGGCGGGGGAACGGACGTCTCTATTTTTGTCAGAGATGCAAAGTATGATACCCATTCAGTCCCCTCACCTATCTTTGCTACTTCTTCAATCCCTTGCCCTCCCGCCACCCTTCATGTGCAAGAGCCCTGCTATGAAGCTGCCAAAAACAACCCAGCTCCCATCTTTCTCCCTCCACCACCAGCCATGGTTTAAGGAAATTCACCCCTGATCCACTGACCCCTGCCAAGTCTGAGCGAGCACTGTGCCAGGCTGCGACCCCCACCCTCTCTCAGAACGACTGACGAGACTCGAAACCGTCCGAGCCTGGGCACACTGCATAAGTCACAAGGCTGTCAGCTGAGTCAATCTCAGCCCTCAGTCTGCCACCCAGACTGTGGTGGACTGAGCCTAACACCTAACAAAGCCAACACGGCCTTACTTCACTGCGGTTTGTAAAAGGTTTAGCTAACTCATGATGATCAGTGAAGGATGAGGCATGGGGAAAAACTTGGTAAGGGCACTAGAACGTGGATACACACACCCATATGTACGCACATAGACACAGATGTTCCCCAGTTTTAGAGCCAGTTAACAATAATGATACATGATGTAACCAAATATTATTTCATAATTAACTTGCCAATGACGCCCTAGATCAAAGTGTAAATCCCCATCATATTATGGAAAGAGTAGTGTGACCGCTCAGGCCTGTAAATTACACGCACTACTTCACATTGTCAGACAATCACAGGCAGCACAGGCCTCAGGAGTGCAGGCACACAATGAGGTACTTAATTTAATGTTTTATTCCATGTTTTCATGCAGCTCTTTGTGATGCATGTCTGATTCTGATTGCTATGCTTTTATGTTATTCATTTATGTTTGACTTTAATGCCCAGCTAACCCTTCGATAAGCACGTAAATCAAATATAAGCCGTGTTTAAGAATGCTTTCCTTTGGAGGAAAAGCTCTGTTTTATTACATGTATGAAAAACAAGTGAAGCCAGATCCAAGTTGTAATCAGTGAAACAGTCTCTAAATTAGAGGCAAATGTCAGGAAGAATTTATAGCTGCACAGGAAAATGTGTGCAAAATATTGTATGCGCTGCAGGTCAGAGATGAACCTGACGGGGCTTCAATTAACTGCCAACAAATATCTACTTTTCATTTGTTGTGGAGGTATCAACTATTAGCAGTGTTGCTGTCACTGTTACCAACAGGAACGTCACCTGAAAGAAAGAGGAAAAAGGTCAAGCTGTTTTAAATGGGAGAATTCCTATTTAAAAGTTACAGCCATGCAACAATTCATTTTGCTCCGTAAGAGGCGTCACAACAGCCTGGAAACACAAAGTCTGCATTTTCCAATTTTATAGTTGTGAGGTGTGTATATGTTGACTTATCTGCACTCAAAGCATCAGTGATATTTTATGGCATCAAATATGTTTTTGCCGTAGTCTGTAATCAAAAGAAGGACGTAGCCCCTTCTTCCTGTTAAAAGGAAGTTTTTACTTCTCACTGTCGCCAAGTGATTGCTCATGGCTGGAGGGGGTGATCTGATTTTTGGGGTTTTCTCTCTATTACTATAGGTTCTTTAAAATACTTTGTATTTTTTAGTTGATCTTCCTTGATGAGTGAGCACTTTCCCATTACACATAGTCCCTGGAAGTAAAAATTTAAAGAAGTCCAGTCAGCTTTTTTCAAGCTCCAGAATCTACCATGGCCTAGATGACTGACTACCTACACAGACACATTACACATAGGCACATGTGATTATGCACATCAACAATAGTGGGTCACAACCACCTCCAGGGGGCTGGGGCTTAAATACCTGGCACTCAGCACCAACTGAAGAAGCCTTTTGGATGAGAGGTGAAACGTCTTCAAGAAACTTAAAGAAGTCCAGTCGCCCTTTATTCAAGCTCCAGAGAATCCACATAGTTATTTACAGTAAAGCTATAACAAGTGAAACCAAAGTCAAGGTGTTGCTATTTTTATGTTGTGCATAGTGTTTGGCTCTTTCATCAGTATTGTGCAATGATATTGGATTCTGTTTTGCATGCAAAATCAGAATCTGCAGTATAACTGCCTATAATGTAGGAAACCAGGCCGCAGGTTTTTTTACATTATACATTATTTCTTATAGTGACATACACTTGCAAACCTTGAGTATCCTTCTGAATATCTGAGGTGTTAATATGTTAATATACCAATGCCTCTCCCAGCACTATTTCAGTACACTTGGACTTCCCATCATTAAAAGGAGCCCCTCCCCCACACATCTCCCTGCTGGTGGATCTCAGATCACTGTGACAAACTGGTCATTCATATCTGGCCTCTTCACCATGCGTCTTTTCTCCTCAGGTGTCAGGGAGACCTATTGTCCGTACACAAACAACCCTTGAAAACTTCGCCCTCCCACCCTCAGGCCCAGAACTGACATGGCTGACCTTGTTGTCAACCCCCAGCACCCCACCCTGCGACCTCTTTGCCAAAGCCGTGGGGCTGGGGTCCCATTTTTCTCTAACTGCTGCATTATGGGAAACACAGTGAACGGAGAATGAAAGAAAGAAATGGTGTGTGTGTGTGTGTGTGTGTGTGTGTGTTTGAGGGGGGTCACATCCCCAATCAGTGATGTAAAACAGAACCATTGTGAGGGTGGCAGGGGGAAAAACTCTGATTAATGCAACAGGGTGTTTGTCTGAGAGATGAAAGAGGAGAAAAGGAGAGGGAGGAGGGGAAGGGAAGAATCAGGGCATGAGAAGGTTCTCGACACATTCGAGAATCTGTTCAGTGTCCAGTCGAAAAGTTCTGGGGGTGAAATATTTCACAGCTGACAAGTGTGTGTATGCAGGAGGAGGCGGTGGTCGGTGGTGGAAAGTGGTTGAGGGATGAAAACTGATGAAGTGTAGTGGGAGCGTGTGTGTGTCAGTGGGGGAGTGCTGGAAATATGTTATGTAACCTCATCTCTGGGGGGGAAGAGAAAGCAAGGGAGGAGAAAAAGAAGAGAGGAAGAATGTAATGAGTGAGGGAAAAAAGCAGCTCTCCTCTTAGTTTCCTTTTGTCTGTCTGAGGTACGTCTGAGTATGTGCAGCTCTCAGAGGCCTGGCTTTTATGCCCTCCCTCATTCACATATCAACATGATTTCCTTCTCTCTGTGCTTCCTATATAAACAGCCTAAAACATTATATTTCCATATATTAATAAATCCCTGTGCCTCTCCCTGCCACATAAACACATTACTTCCATTTCTCCTGCTTAATTTCAGTACTGGACTGAGATGTGGCAGCTTCACACCTAAAGTTCTTGTTCACTTCTTTGTCATCAGTGATTCTACATTAACATACCTGACATTTGCTTGGTCAACAGATGTGACAACTGCTCTTAGAAAAAGCCAAATGAGCATATTGGTTTCTTGGTGCCATAAACCAATCACATTATTACAGTACAGCCCTCCTCCTTTGAGCTGAGTGCCTTCATTAAATACTGCATCTGCAAAAAGAAAAAAAAAACGGACATGCAAGGGAGGATTGGCAAAACTAAAGGCCAGTAAAGGCATTACCTGCAGGCCAATGCTGCCAAATGTGCAAAACTCACTGCCACAGGACCTTTTTTGATACCTGTGGCCGACGCTCAAGGTGGAGAATGAAGTGAGGCAAAGCGGTGAGGTTAAAACTGGAGGGAGTGTAGAATTTGCAGTAACAAGCAGAACAGTGAGTAAACTTCCTGGCTTCTAGTGTTCCACTAGAGGGGAGAACACTCTTGATCATGTTTACTCTAACATCAAACATGCTTACAGAGCCACCCCCCTCCCCCACCTCGGTCAGTCCGATCACCTCTCTCTGCTACTCACCC
>VOQJ01021123.1:11223-23897 GCA_015052665.1 Apistogramma diplotaenia | reverse complement strand
AAGCACTGTGGTGGAAATGTAATGATTTGGGCTTGTTTTGCAGCCACAGGATGTGGGGTCCTTGCAGTCACTGAGTCACCCGTGAACTCCACTGTACACCAAAGTATCACTGAAACGCATGTGACAATTACACTTTAGCTTTACAAATCTTTTAACCAAGTCCTTCCTGTGTTTTAAAAATGACCAGAAATTCCAGAAGCACTTAAACACAGTTGACCAATGTGTACTGGAAAATGGGGACAACAAAAGTGTACTTTTCTGTTTGTTTCAGCTCCTAGTTTTTGTTAATACCTGCAAATGTCACTAGTAAGACTAGTAAAGGCATGAAAGTCATTTAATTGTACATGTAATAGAAACTACTTTAAATATAAGGTTTGGGTAAATGTCCTAATGGTTCCCATTTCCAACACAGTAGGCTAGTGAGGTAGGGGCTGTGCTCACTGCTTCATGTGCAGAAGTTATCTTTGCATAAGTGATTGCTTAATCTCGCCCATAAAATCTGCAGCTGGTCACTATTTTGTTTCATTTTGCAGTTCAGTTTGCAACAAAAGATCACCAGTCATTTTTCACCATCAAAGTTGGACACCGAGCCAATCCGAATCTTTATAACTCTGGATATCAAAGAGGTTTGTGAGCATTTATGCATGTAAAGTTTTGTTTTTTTGTTTAAAAGTCACATCAGTATTTAATTTGTTGTTCCGTTTTCATTTAGAGTACAATATCTCAGCTCTAGTTACCATCGCCACCAAGACCTTTCTACGTTATGACAAACTGAAAGATCTCATTGACAGCATACGACAGTATTATCCCAGCGTTACCATAGTGATAGCAGATGATAACGAACATCCTCAGCCTGTGATTGGTCCTCATATTGAACACTATATTATGCCATTTGCAAAGGTAAGCAAGTTACATTTTCTTAATGTAACATTCTGGTCCTTTATCCAGGAAGCGGGGTTTGCTAACAACGTCTGTTTTAGGCTTTCTACTCATGCACGTGTTTAAATCAGGGTGAATATATTCAAAGCTGAAATTTTACTCTGGTCAGCTTTTATGGAACTCAGAGTTGCCCATCTCAGAGTTTATGATTAGGCTCAAAGTTTTTTGAACCTACTTCCTTGAATAGCACCCTGCTTTGCAATTGGCAGTGCAGTTAATTGCTGTGTGTTAATTGCTATTTGTTCTTCAGGGTTGGTTTGCAGGTAGAAACCTGGCAGTGTCTCAAGTGACAACCAAATATGTGCTCTGGGTGGATGATGATTTCATCTTTACTGAAAACACCAAGTTGGAGAAGATGGTGGACATTCTAGAGAAGACCACTCTGGATATGGTGAGACAATGCAGTTATTTATTTAAAAAAATATGAACTAAGAGGAGGGGCAGAGAAACAGTGTTCTGACATACAGTAACAGTGGTCTTTACACCAGGTTGAAGAGTGTGCTTTGTGATGTGTAAGGAGTGAGACATCATGCTCATTCCTTACACAGGAGTGAGCATGATGCACTTTGGACTATTTTCACCATAGTATGTACACATCTTTTAATAGACGGCCTCTATTTGATACCACTGCACCTATGGCAGCTGTGGTTAGTGGCAGCATGCCTTTAGATTATTTCCACTTCTGTTCTTGCAAACACGATATCTCAGTCAGTGAAACGTTCTTCAGATTTTGCACAAACAAATTTTGGGTGTCCATTTTTAGGTCTGCTTTCCTGGTAAGTTAAAAATGCGTGTGATTTATCCACATTTGGAATAGATCATTGCTTTGCTTGAGAGAGAGAGAGGGGAATTTTCCTGTACTGATGAGTTGTTTTTGGGGTTTTTTTGTTCCATAAAGATTTTAATCATGGTAAGTGGTGAACATGTTCAGTTTCTGGAACAGGAAGCTCAAAGTTGCTGATCTCATGAACTAAGAGTTTATTATTAAACTCAGAGTCTGTTGAACATTCATCCTGGCAAGGTGACCCCATTGTGGTTCTGCTTTGTCTCATTCAGCTTCCTCTGCCCTTGACAGCCACAGCAGCCCCTCGAGGCATTACTCCGTTTGTGATAGTTGCACCTCAGTCACTGTAGTCCAATCAGTTGTTTGTGACCAATCTGTTTGTGTTACTATTGACCTGTATGTGCACTTTGCAAACATTAGGGTTTCTGTTTATTATTTAAATTTCCATTCGAGGGCTTTCAGCAGAGACATGTAGCCTGCAGTGAGTGAGAAACAGGCGTATCCTGTAGAGAGAGAGAGAAATAAAAACATTGTAAAGAGCGAAATGTGTAGGAAGGAAATGCTCCACTGTGACAACACCAAATTATATTAACAAATGAGGGGAAAAAACATGAAAAATAACTTTTCCATGTTACATGTCGACACGGTTTGTAGGCATTTCCAATAGTCCCTGGTACCAGGTACTTTAAGTACCAACTCAGCGGGGGTTCCAAGCAATTTGAGGCAATCTGAAAATGTGGTGTCAAAGAACAGCACGATTGGCCAGAGAAGGGTCATCACTAGCTGAGACATGCGGGCAACTCTTTCACCAGAATCAGCCGCATCATTTTAAAAACCCGACAGCAGGAAAATGGAGGCACACAAACCACTGAGAGGCTCTGTTGAATGCCCAGACCGATGGTTTGCAGCGGTAGTTTTGCAACAGAAGTCATCTGAAACAACCACACAGAATACATATTTTAAATCTTAATGATAACCTGGCATTAGCTACCATCAGCTTGCCTCTGGCTCATCCATTGTTGTGTTGTGTTTGAGTCACTTACTACTGTCCGCATTGCTATATCGACACCACCCAATTGTAAAGGAAACACAACAAGACCATGTCGATTTGATTCAACACGTGCTGAGTTGGTACTAATGAAAACACGACATAAACGGCATTAAGGAAAACTGGAGGTGTCTTGTGTATCAACCAGGGGGAGCAGTGGTAATGGACGCTCATTTCTTGACAGCTTGTTGCATTGTATATTCGTTCATTTTAAATTTGCTCAGGGGTTCTATAATTATAACAATCGTAATGTTGAACCATTCTGTAAAATACTCAGTGAATAGCAGCTGTGGGACAGGAAACCACAGCTTTTCCCCTGCGCTTACAATAGCCACTGGAACGCTTGCTTTACAAATAAACTAACATAGCGGCAACAATCACAGTAATGAATGCTTACTTACAGCATTACTCGATGCACTAAGTTGTCTGCCCTTAATCATAGTACGTCATCTTTGTGTAATTTATTTTAATAATCCAAAAATATTCTATGTCAGCAAACTCCAAATACAACAGATGCATGTCCTGCAAAAAAGTGGCCAAATTAATACTGCTGTATTTATTACATTTCTTATTAATTTAAACAGAAATAAAAAAATTTACTTAGAATTAATGCATAACTGATATTCAGTGGTTTTCCCACTTAGTGAACAAGCATGCAAAAAGCTCCCCCAACCCCGAAATAGTAAGATTTTCAGCCCCCCATAGCATCAAAATAATCCTTTAAAATAACATGTTTTGTATTTTCCATAGCTGTAGGCTGAAGTTAAAGTGAGGGATTGTTGCTTTTCCTGCTTTGCTTTTGCTTGTTGCTGACAGACAACACATCATTTGAATTACAGTGATGTTTTTCACTTCATAACTGCTGCATTTCCATTAGTGCCTTCTCAGCACAGGTCGGCACAACACTCCACAATCTTGTTTCCATTACAACTGAGTATCACTCAGTGTGGGCGGAGTCAAAATAGCAGCTCTGGCAGCAGTCTCTTGACATAATTTGTGTGCAACTCAAACACAATAAAATAATGCAAGCTAACAGTAGCTAAGTCCCCTGTTCAGTGTCTTAATGGTTGAAGGTTATCATTGTCAATTATTAAAATATGTGTGGTGTGTGCGCGTTTCAGATGGCTGTGCAACTTGTTCAACTTGTCCAACTTGATTAATCAACAATGTTTTCATGTTTTGTCCTTAGCTACTTTTTTTCTTTACAAAAGATCTTTAATAAGAGAGCATGTATGTAAGTATGTATACACACAGATATACTGTACATACACCAGTATGCATACCCGTTCAACCCCCATAGTTACTTCCAACCCCAGCTTCCCGGGTGTGATCTTTAACACGGTCCTCTTTAAAGAAAATCATATACAGAAAGTATTAATAGAACATTGTCATAAAAATGTGCATGAGCCTTCCAACTGCAGATAAGAAAACCCCACCCCCATTTCTCCCTTTCTCAGTGAGTGCCACTGATGTTTTCTCCTTTAAAATAATTAATCATCGTTTGTTGGATTTTTAGATTACTTTAAAAATTCCATTTTTAAAAACATACAACCCAGTGCGTATTAATAAAACAGGTGCCAAGACATCTGCAGACTTTGTGATATCACGTTGAATTCATAATGTAACTTAAAAATATACAGAAGTCATTTCCACCTGATGGATTACACAAAACAGTTTCCAGGTTGACACCGTATTGCATTGTAGCGCTGCATTCATGAAAACTCAGACATCAGCAGATCATGTATGGAGAAATTGCTAGTTTAGCAATTCAAATCAATTAAATTAAATTGTATTTATAGAGCGCCAAATCCTTAAAATAATTGCAGGGAAAACCCAACAGTCAAAACGACCCCCTCTATGAGCAAGAACTTGGCAAAAGTTGGAAGGAAAAACTCCTTTTTAACAGGAAACTTCCGGCAGAATAGAAATAGAATAGAATAGAACACTTATACTTAATACTTGAACCAGGCTCAGGGCGGATCAGTCATCTGCCATGACTTGCCGCGGGGTGGTAAAAGGTAGTAAATTATATTAGCTCAAATTAAGGCTATTAATAGGTGGTAAACAGAATTTGGCTTGGTAGTAAAAAAAAATTTTACCTCTTCAATATATTTTGACACTTCCATTGATGCAGACTTTTTGTTTGAAGTTTGTTTAACTATAAAATCTGTATAAAAACATAACTACTTGGCAGGATCGGAGCTGACTCGATTGGTTCCGCTGTTCAATCTGCTGTGCGCATGCACGGTGTTATATCCTGTTATAAGATGCTTGCAGGCTCTGCACCTTAGCCGCCCTCTCTTCTCTGTCTCCTGAGGAAATGCTGTCCCAAACCTCGGTGTTTGTCATGGTGCCTCATAATGTTATATTCTTTAATTCTGACGGGCTTTCACCGCAAATCAAGGGGTCGGGTGTAGTGTGTGTCGGGCGGTGGCCAAAGGCAGAGGCCTTGGCGGACTGATCCCCGGCGTTAAAGTCAATCACTATAATGATTTTATATGAACTGAGCACTAAATCAGGTATAAAGTCTGAGAAATCAGACAGAAACTGTGAGTAAGGACCAGGTCAACAAAAGATGATAACAAATAAAACAGATTTTTGAATTTTCCAGTTAGGGAGAACAAGGCTAAGAGTCAGAGTTTCAAAAGAATGAAAACTTTGTCTGGGTCTTTGATTAAATACTAAGGTGGAATGGAAGATTGCAGCTAATCCTCCTCCTCGATCTGTACTTCAAGCAATCTAACAGTTAATGTGACTTGGCGGTGTTGATACATTTAAACTAACATATTCATCCTGCTGTAACCAGGATTCTATAAGTCAGAATAAATGAATATGTTGAACAGTAAAAATAAAACCAACAAAAGTTGAATTGCAAGTTGGAAAACCTTGAACTTACAGAATTCACATAGTAGTCTAGGTGCCACTTTCTTGGTAGTCTTGTCTTTATGGAAGGCATTATGAGGTTTGCAAACTCAGTCACTTTTCCAAAGAATACATCCCTTCCCTCACAAAACTCAGCATAAATAATTGATCAGAGTTACACACCCCACCCACATCCAACAAGTTAACACTGGTTTAGTATATGCTTTAATTTGTCCAGTTAATTCATTATACACTACTGTGCAAACATCTTGAGCTACAACCAACTTCTTTATATATACAGTTTATAAGGTTAATACATAACTCTGTTAGGCAGCTTTATTATATTTTCTTCTGTAGTCATTGGGAATAGTTCCGGGCCCCTTGAAGGAAATTCAAAGCCCTTCTTTGGATGTTAGTCGCCTTTTGTTCCATTCTGTCATGATGATCACATACTGCTTCTCTATGCATGCTTTTACTACATTAACAGTGTGTTTGGGACTTTTTTGCATTAATAATTCTGTGAATTTTGATAAGATCTCCAACACCACTGCCTGCTCCAAACCACGACAGAACCTCCACTGTGTTTTTACAGACAGCTGTAGACACTCACTGTTGTACCTGTCTCATAGTGCCTCCATACAGATTGTTGATAGTTTAAAAAAAATGTTAGGTGACTTTTTTAATGATTAATAGTTCATTGTTAAGTGTCTTAACGAACAAGCAAAAAAGATTCCTGTTAAAATACAGGGACTAGACTGAAAATGATTTTAAAAGCAACCAAAGCCCAAAGTACAACTTTGAAAGACCTTAAAACCTGGAGAGTACATTAAAAACAGTAGGTGAAAACCTTTGCACATCAAAGTTTATTTAGTTTTCTTTTAAATTGTATCTACAGTATTCATTAGATTGAAATGGATGAATGAACAATTGTTTGCTGGGAATAGTTTTGGTGATTTGTGGTGCAAAATGTATGACTGGTCAAACTGAATGTAAAGTTTTATCCAAAACTCCACTTTGATTAAGTTTATATATTTTAGCAGGTGAAAATAATCGATCATGAAACGTATCAAAACAGATGAAACTCAACAAGACAGAAGTCTTTGTAAAGAATGCGCCATCTCTTAGTGACACACTGCCACTGAGTGAAAGGGGCATGTTTAAATTGGAAAGCTAATGCACCCCAGGAGAAAGAGGGGGGATTCCCAGTGGTGGGAAGTGGCTGAGAGCCAGCTGTACATGTATCTATAGTTATTAATTAAGCAAACCAGTTAACTAATAAACAATATATATATAAACTGTAGTACATTGTGAGGTGTATCAGGGATGACAGAGAGGAGGAGTATAGGAGCAGAAAGACCAAGGAGCTGGTCACTGACTTTAGGAAGTCCAGACCAAGGTTATAATGAGTACAAATTGAAGGAGTTGAGGTGGAGGCTGAAGACTCTTACAACTACCTTGGACTGTGGTTAGACCGTAAGCTGGTCTGGATTTGCATTTGTACAGGAAAGGGCAGAGCAAGTTGTACTTCCTGAGGAGGCTGAGGTCTTTAAACATCTGCAGGAGTTTTCCGGAGGGGGGCACATCCAGGAAGGACACATCCAGGCTGAACAAACTGATCAGGTTGGCTGGCTCTGTGGTCAGCATGAATATTCCTCAAACATGTCGTATAAATAAAATGGGCCTTTAATTCTAACTCCTCCATTAATTGTGGCTTTCTTTCACTACCTGTGCTCAGGCATACTGGAGCTGAAAACTTGGAGTTACCAATCAGAATTGATCAATCCAGAATTTAGGGTTAGACTCAGTTTGTTAAACCTGCTGCTTGCAGCTATGTACATTTTTGGAATCTTCATAACATCATTACTGCCTTGTTGATTTCAGGTAGGAGGTGCAGTTAGAGAGGTGACAGGTTACACCGCAACTTATCGTCACACCATTTCGGTGGATGAAGGAGGGGATGAAGGTGACTGTTTACATGTCAGACTTGGCTACCATCATGTCATCAAGGGATTTCCCAACTGCGTGGTAGCTGACGCTGTCATCAACTTCTTCATGGCGCGGACAGACAAAGTGCAGCAGGTTGGCTTTGACCCACGCTTTTCACGGCAAGGCCATCTAGGTGAGTTATTAATTACTGTCCATACAGAACCACAATGATATTGTTCAGTTTTTTCAGAATGGAAAAAAAGTAATGTGGCAAACTCGAGCCATAATCAAACAAGGCTTAGAAAAATTTATATTTTCTTTTCTTTTCTCCAGAGTTCTTCATCAGTGCTCTGGGCTACCTCCACATTGGCTCTTGTAGTGATGTCATTGTAAGTCACGCATCAAAGATCAAACTACCCTGGACTAAAACAAAAACACAAAAGGCCTATGAAAAATTCCGGTACTTAACATCCAATGTGAATGATAACATTTTAAATGAAGCCTTATACTTCAAAAACAGGTTTAAGTGTATGACCAGTCAATGAAACATGAAAAATAATTGTTCTCAGGTAAGTTAAGGTAAAGGTTGTTGTGGGGGGTTTTTTTTATGTTGATTGTATGTAATGTTTCAAACCATCTTCATCAGTCTAAGCAGATTAGTTTATAACCCGGCACTAACTTAAAAGTTTACAAGTTGTCTCAAACTGATTTTGTTTGCTCTCTAACTTAGTTCTTTCTGAGTTTGGGTGGTTCCCTTTTAGCAAATAGCAGCCTTCCACTTTTTCCATTCCTATTCCCAAACCTGCTAGAGCATCAAATATTAAAATCTACTGCAGCTAAAACCCTCCTTCTACTCTGGGGGTTGGGGGTTAATTGATAAAGGTATAATACATGAATAATATCTAGTTTAGTAAGCTAGCTAAAGATAGCATTTGTATGCCACTTGTGTGGCAAACCACTTAAAGGGTAAAGAAGATTTCAGTGAAAGCTGCACTTTGTATTACCACCTGCCTCTGAACACGACAGCCACAACCTGATAAGCACTTATCTTTTTCACTAACCAACACTGCCAAGCAGCAGAAACACTGTGAGGCAAAGTAAATATTATATAATGGGAGAAACAAAAGCATGTGCACAGCATGCAAAAAGCTTTGTGATAAAAGGCATATTAATGGCACTGGTGGTAAAATAGAAACACATCAACCATCAGTCAACTCCGTATATGAGAATAAGGGCAGCTGCACTTTCTATTTGTCTGTTCATTTTTTCTGTGAAAAATAAATGTTAACTTCAAATTAAAAAAGAAATGAAAAACTTTTTTCTTCTTAATAATTTTTTAAAGAATATGTGTGTTTTTTAAAATGTGGCAATTAAATATTCCAAAAAACAATACATCCTTGATTCATTATTATTATTAAAATATAAGGCACAGGTGCATTTTCTGGCCTTTGTTTTGTTTTTTAAGCCTGCAGGGACTCAGGAGGAAAAGTGGGGCATCTTACGGTGGTATGAAAAAGTTTCAGCACCCCGATAATTTTTTATGATTTTCTTTCATAAATCATTGGTTGTTCAGATGAGCAATTTCAGTTAAATATAGCAGACAAACACAGTGATATTTGAGAGTGAAACGAAGTTTAGAGGATTTACAGGAAGTGTGCAATAATTATTTAAACAAAATTAGGCAGGTGCATAAGTTTGGGCACCCTTGTCGTTTTATTGATTTGAATATCTTTAGCACTAATTATTGGAACACAAGATTTGTTTTGTAAGCTCATTGACCCTTGACCTACATACACAGGTGAGTCTAATTATAAGAAAGGTTGAGGTGGCCAACTGCAAGTGTTCCTCCTCCCTGCATCTTCTCTGAAGAATGACAACATGGGAGTCTCAAAACAACTCTCAAACAAGCTGAAAACAAAGATTGTTCAACATCATGGTTTAGGTGAAGGATACTCAAAGATCTCTGAGATTTCAGCTGTCAGTTTCCACTCTGAGGAACACAGAAAGGAGATGGAAGACCACAGGCACAGTTCTAATTAAGGCCCGACGATAGGCAGAGGCGAAGGATGGTGAGAATAGTCAGTCACAGAGCAACCCAAAGATCTATATCATTTTGCTGCAGATGGTGTCACTGTGCATCTTTTTTTTTTCTTTTTTTTTATCACTGTTCATCGTTCAACTGTTCAGCGCACTTTGCACAAAGAGAGGCTGTTTGGGAGCGTAATGCAGCAGAAGCCTTATCTGCACACACACCACAAACAATCGCTTGAGGTCTGCAAATGTCACGGTCCTGGACTGTGGGCCCAGTGTTTTCAGTTGAAGTGCTTTTGGTTTCTGTTTTCAGTTGAGCTTCTGTTGTGTTTTCCTGTCTCCTGTGTCAAGTCCCCGTCCCTGTGTCCCCTGTGTCTGTGTTCTCGTGTGTGCTTTGTTGTTTATTTCCATGGTCCATGCTCCGAAACCATCAAACCTGACTGAACTGGGGATGTTTTGGGGTCCAAAATACCTTCAACCAGAACCCAGACTCTCATTGGAAGCTATAGGAAGCATTGAGAGGCTGTTCTTTCTGCAAAAGGAGGATCTACTAAATCTACTAAATACATTTTTCTGTTGGGGTGCCCAAACTTGGGCACCTGCCTAATTTTGTTTAGTTAATTATTGCACACTTTTTGTAAATCCTGTAAACTTCATTTCACTTCTCAAACATCACTGTGTTCATCTGCCATGATATATTTGACTGATATTGCTGATCCAAACAACCAATAATTTATGAAGGAAAATCATGAAAAATTGTCAGGGTGCCCAAACTTTTTCATATAACTGGTTCAACATCCAGCTCCTCCAGTTTGCATGTCAAAGTAACCTTGGGTACGAAACCAAACCTTGGGTTGCCCCGTTGTATTAATTAAAGTGAGTGTGTGCGTGAGTGTGAGTGTGTGCGTGAGTAGACAACAGACAGAATAAAATGGCTGTGTGAATCAGGCTTGCAGTAAGAAGGTAAGAAGCCTGTATTTTATAATCTGTTTATAGACAGTTGTGTTTTGTCCACAGTGTTAGAATCCCTTTTTTCATTCTTCCTTAAAAGGCCTCATGTCCTACTGCCTGTAATCTCTCTTTTATGGTGTTCATCATTTACTGCAGCAGAGGTTCATAACTGACACAACAGAACCTCACTGTTCTCCTTGGCACGTCTGCACAGCTTAGTTAAAGTCCTTTACAACCCTGGCTGCAAAAAATAAAACTTAATTTACAATCTGGTTATATACACCTTCTTCCTGATTCCCTACCACCTGCCCCCCCAATTCTGTTGATACTCTAAATGTTTGTAAGCTGACACGTGAATATTAATGGCATGAGGGAGAGTTTCAGGGTGAATCCTGAAAGCACAGGTACTCCTGCTCTGCTACCATACAGTCAGCTTCTTCTTAGTTAAACGATTACAGTTAGTTAAACCGCAGGAACATCTTAAAGATGTCTTATCTCCTGCTTCCATACTCAGATAAAACTGAGTTCATTGTTCTCAGACCTAAAAATCTTCAAAACATGTTGTCTGACCAGATACTCTGGGAGGCGTTACCTTGGCCTCCAGTTGCACTGGGAGGAATTTTGCAGTCATTTTCCACCAGGATGTATTCTTCAATGCACATATTAAACAGATATGTAGGACTGCTTTCTTGCATTTGCTCAATATTTCTACTTTTAACATTAGGATTAAAACTTTCCTTTTTGATAACATTTATAGTTGGGGCCGGTCAGCTGATCCTGAACCCTCCCTTAGTTACACTGCAATATGCCTAGGCTGCTGAACACTCACTGAGTATTCTTATTTCACAAACCTGTTTTCACTTGCTCTATGTGCATGCACCACTTTGCATTTAATCAGTAGTTATCTTTAATCTCTGGATCTCTTCCACAGTTTGTCTTTGGTCTTGTTTCTCTCACCTAGCCCTAAACCGGCTGCAGCGCATTGATGCCCCTCCCCGATACTTTGCCTTTTGAATGTATCCCAGCACTGATCATCAAGATAATTTGCAAATGTGGCTGTCATGACAGCCAATGGAGAGCTGTTATGAACGTCAGAGAACCTGTGGAATACTTTTTATCAAGTCACAGTTCTTACAAATTGTTGTCATATTAGAAAATGTGCATAGCCTATATGCATTTTACAGCATATATAATTTATACTGCTCTTATTTAACTTTAGTGCTGAGAGTGCTATCCAACTCATAGTGCCGTCCCACACAGGTGTAATGTGTTACTGCATGCTGTTCAGAGCATGAGCTGACTTCAGTCAGCATACATTAAATATGACCTATTGACCTTGCAGTTTATTTTTAGTTCTCTTGTATTATGCTTTAGTGAAATAAAATACTCTTCAGTTATGACTTAATTTCAACTAGATTACAGTACAGTAACATGTCTGTGTAGGTTCTGAGTCATCCAGGTCATAGTAGCCTCTGGACTACGTTTCTTGAAGACATTTCACCTCTCATCCGACAGGCTGCTTCAGTTTTCAAACCAATAGGTGGAGCGACCCAAGCATTTAAGGTCCAGTCGGGGTTGTTACCAGGAGATTGTTGTGACTCACTATTGTGCATAATCACATGCGCCAAGGTGTGAAAGAAAGTGTTTGTTATTACAGTCAGTGGTTTCAGGCTCCGTTTTCATTTTGATATGTTTCAACCTCCCGTTTACATGGTAAATGGACTAGTTCTTATATAGCGCTTTTCTATTCTTCTGAGCACTCAAAGCACTTTATACAACCTGTTTACATTCACCCATTCACATCACATTCATTCAAGCACTTCAAGCTAAGTGCTTTCTATCTAACATTCACACATTCACACTCCAACACTTGCGTCGGAGACCAACTTGGGGTTCAGTATCTTGCCCATGGATACTTTGGCATGCAATTGAACCGCCAACCTTCCGATTGGTAGGTGACCAGCTCTACCTCCTGAGCTACAGCCACCCGTTTACATGAGAATGGAGTGAAAACGATGGGTTTCGAAAATAGGGGTCCAGAGTGGACTGGCCTCCATTGACATGTAAATGGAGGGGGGGGGGGGGGGGGGGGTTTTTTGGGATCGGCACTCCCAGGCCCCGGCGGGCCTTTTT
>VOQJ01021123.1:0-11203 GCA_015052665.1 Apistogramma diplotaenia | reverse complement strand
ACCTTCCGATTGGTAGGTGACCAGCTCTACCTCCTGAGCTACAGCCACCCGTTTACATGAGAATGGAGTGAAAACGATGGGTTTCGAAAATAGGGGTCCAGAGTGGAGCCTTTCAGAAATGCTCTGGCCTCCATTGACATGTAAATGGAAGGGGGGGGGGGGTGGTGTTTTTTAGAGATACTGATCATCAGAGCCTCGGCTGTCATTTATTTTTCTGGATTTTGTCCCCTGGCATCACAACCCAATGGGAAGGTATGTGTGCTACCTGACTTAAGGTTGGATCGTGAATCTGCATTTTAAAATATGTGTCTTGGTCCTGGGCCAGTGGCCCAGGGTTTTGTGTTCTTTTAGTGGTGTTGTGTTTGTTTTTAATAGGTCATTTGCGTTTGCAATGCTCTGGTGTTTTTCCTGTGTTTATTTTTCTGTCTGTTTGGTTCGCGTGTCGTAGCCCTTGTCTTTGTTTATTTTCCTTTTGTTTCCCTGTGTGGTGTTTTCCTTAGAGTTTAGTTTTCCCTTAGTCTCCTTCTCTTGTGTTCACAAGAGACAAATCACCTCTGATGTTACTGAAGCACCACGTGACCATTTTATCAGGCTAGAAACCTGCAGACAGGCTGCTGTTCCATGGTTTGACCACAAGGTGGAAATAAAAGATCAGACAAAAATGCCACACAAGTTGAAAACTCCTCGGAAGTGTCATGAAGTAAATTAGAGCGTATTTATTTTAGTTTCAATCTACATCCTTTATTCCTAATTAATAATTGTGCTTCAGTTATAATCCACTTTTTTTGTTTCTGGTTTACTTTCTTTGCTGCCACAAAAGCGTTTGGTGTTGACAATTAATGTGTGGAGTAAATGACTTCAATTTTTGCTCAGTGACCACATCAGCTAATATAGGTTACATGCTGTACACCTCCAAAATGTTTCCATGTTTGCAGATTACCTTACCTTAAAGTAGATCTACATGTAAATAAGAGCTGTTTCACTAAATCGCTGACCTTCCTGGGGGAGTCTCCAGTGCTACTTTTTTTCAGAGAATCTGGACTGTGTGTGGGTGTGTGTTGGTCTGAGTGTAGAATCTGGCTTAAGTAAACATTTGGCTGCAGCCTTGTGTATGGCGTTCTAATTGAAGTGGACTACTTCCTGCCAATTAGTGAAACACTCCTTGAGCTTTAAAGGGAAAACCCAAAGGGCGCAGTATCTAGAGGGCTCTTTGAAATATGCACAGGAAAAAAAATTAATAACTTGGCTATCCAACATCAAGCATGGAAATAATTAGGTTTTTTCCTTTTTGTCCTGGTTTTGAACTCACGCTACATATAGTTTTATCAGGTCAAGGTAGCAGGACAGGGAGGCTTTTACCTGTTGGACAGCAGAGGGCAGCATGATAGTTAAGATACTTTCAGTAAATGTAATGAATGTAATGACTTATTTTATAGTGTGTCTGTTTTGAAAGTAAAGAGAGGTGCGTGTGCCAAAAAAGTAGCACATTTCTCTATTTACAGTTTAAATTACATTTTGCATGATGAATTAACCAGTAATCTGCAGGATTCTGTTTATTGATTGATTGATTGTTTGTTTGTTTGTTTGTTTGTTTTGGGAGGGGGGGTCTTCTTTGTCTCTGCTATTGTGTAATTTTTATAATTTAAAAAAAATCTCTCACTCCAGGCCTCCTGACCAAATACAAAGACTGCTCTTCTTCTTTCTTCCACATCTCTGAGAGCAGCATGCTTCACATTCCACACCCTTTTCCCCCCAAATAAGTATTCACACTTAATAACTATGGCTCCGCAGTACACAGATTTAGAGACTTACAATTTAAATTTTACTACTACTTTATTAAATGATTTTATTTTTTAAGAAGGAAAAAAAAACTACTGCAAAGTTTTGTGTGTGAGGTGTGTTTATTGTCAAAACAGCCACTGGATGGCACAGTTGCAGCAGGTCATTTCTAAAGTCTTTTTGTTCAGTCTTTCTTTTGGTTTACTGGACATGGCTGCATAGTGAAGCACAGATTTTAAAAAAATTATATAAATATGCATAGTAAAAATATATATAGTGTGCATGAAATGCATTTGTATTAAGAACAAACAAAAAAAATAAATAATACAATGCTAATATCATGCCAAAATACAACATATACAACCAAAGAAAATACACAAATTTACAATTAAAAAAACCCCAGAAGAAAACAATTCATATCTGTTGAACAGTATTATTCACATAACTACTTATATTGTATTGTCTTGTGCTGCTAAGGTTTTTGTGTTGTGGAGTAATTCCGTCTGCGTGATTTGGCTCTGATTTAAGTTTAGCAAGAATGAATCTGACATTTGAGAAAACATGGTAACTATATAAAAAGTTAAAACAATTCAAGACATCATGCTACAGCAGGCTACTGCACCTTCGAAACACGGGCATACAGTACAGTCATTGCTATTACAACAGAAGCTTTAGTGGCCTCTGTCATTTTAGCACTACACACTTCAGTTCAGGGATACATGATCCCAACATCATCACGGTCCTCCTGGCTCACACCCACACAGTCGTGGTGGTCTCTGAAGGTTTCTCCTGCAACAGACAACAGAAGTATTGTCATTATTTTCGATCAGAATTAAAAGTCTCATCTATTTGTAAAATATTTTGATCTACTACTGTACTTTCTGCTGTTGAATGTACACCACAGCATCGTGGACAGTGACGAAGATATGTTGAGGGTTCATGCAGTTCATTAGGCCACTCGATGTTAGGATCTTTAAGACACTCTCTAAGCACAGAGAACTAGCAGTCAGCATGAATAATCCCTCCAGAAATTGTTAATGTCTAAATGAAAGTATATACAGAAGATAACAAAAGAAGAATTAAGATTCAAATATTTTGGGTACATGGGCCTTACCATTGCAGTTTGCCAAATATACTTGAACTCCAATTTTCTGGCACTCTGTACACATCTGCAAATAAAAACACATTGATTACAGTGCATCATTACAGTGACATGTATTAGGTCTTCCTTTCACTGACTAACCTGTGTGAGGAGTCGTGCTCCAGCAACATCAACAAATATCACACTGCTGCAATCGATTAGCACTTCCTGCACATCGCTCTCTGTTTCTGCAGAGAACCACAAAAACAGCTGCTGTTAACTTTGAAAAGAATTTGCACAGAAAATGTAAATATGGTGATGAAAATCTGATTAAATGTTTTATTAAAATTCATTAAATGGTGGTGATATTTATGATTGTTTAGTCGCTGCATACCTGATTTGAAGAATTCATTTTCTGAGGAAAATGATGTGTTTGCAACACCTCTTTCCTAAAGAGCAAAGTAGGGGAAATGGAAAGTTACTAAAATACTGTGTACTGTAGATTTCTTGTATTTGGTGACTCAGCTAAATGAGCGACAGCAGCAGTCATACCACAGTGTTGACAGTGGTTTCCCTCTCTCGCTTCTCCAGGGCTTTTCTGGCCTTCTCCCGGCTGCTGATCTTCTCTGGTGTCAGGCCCAACAGCCTGCTCATTTCCTCCCTGAAAAAGCTACGGTTGCCATAGTAAATAGGTCCATTGTAAGTCAGGATTTTCACTCCCGGCACTTCATAGCACTGCAAGAAAATTGGAATTGTGTCACCTTTATTCTGGGATGCTCCTGCTCCAAATGCAAATGCAAGTTTGATCATCAGTTGTTGGAAAAACAATGTCGTTTGCTCACCTTGCTGTGGTTCTCCAGAGGCCTGTAAATTTCAGTGTTGCTGGCTCGTCCAAGTACTGAACAACCAGCCCTGTTAAACCAACATGTTACGATACTCTACATAAGATACTTACAGACATGAAGGGAGTGTGACGTTTGTATTTATGTGATTTTTATTTTTAGCCTTTCGGGTGTGCACATTTTCCATAATGACTGAAGCTCTGGTAAATAGAAAGTGTACCTTTGTGTGCGACAGATGACAGTCATCATAGAGAAGACCACCCCGATAGCCAGGCCTAGGTCCACATTGAGTATCACCACAGAGAGCCAGGTTACAATCCAAACCATCTACACACAAACACAGGCGCAATAATGCATTGTCTTGTCAGGATATAACGGTTAACAATAAGATGCCTGTCAGCGTAACTTATGGCTAATTCTAGCCAAGCAACTGATGTGAAAGTGCAAGGATCAAGCAATTTATCTGATGTGTTCCCTGTGTTCCAGTAGCTCAGGATTCCAGGACGTTGATTAATAATTGGCTTGAGCAGTGTTTGTTTCACAAAGTCTGGCAACTGATGCCACAGTTACTGTTTAAAGATAGTACAAGTGCCATCAGTTTGTCAAATTAAGTTGGAATAATTGGGCATTAATATTACAAAGTATGGAAGACCTGTTTGGACAATATTAACAGCATTTCTATAAATGCTACATACTTTGATACAGTTCAAAGTTGAACATAGATTACACTTTTCTCTCCTTTTTTTCCATTCTGATGTATTTTTGCACTGCGTTAAAATTAATAAACAGGCATTTTAAAAAGAAATGTAGCACATTCAGACTGTTCCCACAAAATCCCAGTTATTTTAATTTCAATTAAATCTTGTTTTTACCCAACAACAGTTGCCTCAAGGAGCTTTATATTGTAAAGTAAATACCCTACAGTAAAAGAGAGAACACCCCAACAATCATACCCTATGAGCAAGCACTTGGCAATAGTGGGAAGGAAAAACTCCCTTTTAACAGGAAGAAACCTCTGGCAGAACCAGGCTCAGGGAGGGGCAGTCATCTACTGCAACCAGTTAAGGGGTGAGAGGAGGGAGACAAATTAAACACATCCCTCTTCTGTTTTCTTATGTTTCTTTTTCTTTATAAGGGAGAAACTCTGATGGTGTTATATTGCTATTATGGCCTTACAAAGTCAATTTTGCTGATTCTCCACAGCTCAGGTAAGTCTTGGAACTGCAGGAACATCTGCCTGAGGCTGGTAACATTGATGCATGCCAGGACTGCCTGAAGAGACAAAGGACAGGATAAGTGAACTTGCCCTCTCTCCTTCTCTAAAGGTTGCTCAAACACACACACACACACACACACATTTCAGCTCACCTTGGGTAGGAAGTAGAACAGTGGTCCAATCAGCAGAAGAACAATCAGGACAACAAGACTAGTGAACAACCCAGAGAGCTGCAGGAATACACAAAACATGTACAACGAAAGGATTTATATGTTGAATGTAACACCAGCATTGTGTATTTCTCTTAGATTCATGCACGTTTTTCCGCTGCATTTAAAACACCAGTAAAGGCGGATTTCAGTCAGGTGTCAGATTTTCTGTTTGTTCCTCAGTGAGACCCATCTCTTTACTTTCAGATTACTGATTATGTCTTTAAGCCAAAGAAGCTCCCAGTGGCAGGTAAGTTTAGCAAGAGAAGACACACATACGCTACCTGTGTGTATCCTCCAGCACTCTCGAGTATATTAGTGGTGGCTAAAGTGGCTGAGCTGGGGAAGCAGGTAAAAAAGGAGGACACTGTGTTGGAGATCCCATGAGCCAGCAGCTCCTGAAACGAAACACAAAAAGTTGGCAGACTGGCAAGAATCGAATTAAACATTTCAACAAGGAGCAGTGACATGCCTTTTACCTGGTTGGGGTGTATAGAATATCCATGTTTATCAGCATAAATCATTGCCAGTGAGACAGACACGGCATAACCAACGAAGGTTATGGCTATCGTGTCCCCAGCAATGGCAGGGAAAGTGTGAAAAGCAGGCAGTTGTGGCCTTGGGAATCTGAAGACCAGGAAATTTGGTGAAAATTAGTCAAAACACCTTTAACTACCGAACGAATCTGTGTTTTATATTTTTTTGAAATCAAAACCTAAATGTTTACCCAGCAGGAATATGGCCAACTATCTCAATGTTGTAAGTAGAATCCAGTGAGGAAGCATAAGCCACACCTGTAGCAGTAATCACCTGAAGCATAAAATCCAAGCCTGTTTATACACTGCGAATAATTAAAGATACTTTGAGCGTTCATAAAGCCACTTAACTAACCGTGAGGATCTCCACAGGGATAGGTGTTCGCAGGCGGTGCCTGAAACGCGTGTTGAGCTCCTTAACTGGGACCAGGACGGCCAAACACACCAAAGAGATCAGCAGCTCCGCCATGTTGGTCTGAGGCAGGTTCTCCATCACTGATGCTAAAGTCTGAGCACACAAGGCAGTGTGAATAAAAAAAAACACTTTTTGTGGAATCAAGACCTCATTAAGAAGCACTGCTTACCTTGAAGAGGGAGAAGGCGCCGGTGTGACGAGGTAGCCGCAGCCCCAGCATGCTTTGCAGCTGGGAGATGGCGACATGGAAGGCAGCAGCGCTGGTGAAAGCCTTAACAATTGGCTCAGATAGGTAGGTGGAAAGAAATCCCAGCTGAAGAGCAAACATGCAGAGCTGGACGAAAAGAGTTTAACACTGTAAGCTTGATGCACACACAGGTGAATCTGCCACCTGGGTAGCATAATTATTATTCCACTTTATGATTTTTGGACATTGTGTGTCTGTTTTACCATAATAATTCCTGAGAGAAGTGCTATGGCTGAGGCCACTCCAATTCTCTGGGCCTCAAAGTCACTCGCCTCAGAAGAACTCGAGTTCATTTCCAGAGGACTGGGAACCAGCTGCTCCACCACAGAGCCAGTCATCAAACTCAGTACAGCAAAGGTCCCTAAGAAAGGGGCCAACCATCTCCTCATCAGTGTACAAACAACAGAAAAGTGACCTAACTTAAATGATACTTGAAATAATTTAGCCTATACATGCTGGTTGGGTAAAATCTGACTCTTTTTGATATTTGAAAGCAGTTAAAGTACCCTAAATGTTCTTTTAGCATGAATTTTGATGCCTTTTCCTAAAGTGACCCGAGACACAACATTTTTTTTTAAAAAGTGAAAATATTTTTGCATGCTGGAAATTTCTGTACATTCGAGGCTGTTTTGAGCAAATTTGACCCACACTGAGGCAGATATTAGAAGCAGCGGTGTCAGGTAGTGATTTTATGTCTGTGTATTTTTTTTTTTTAATGGGATAGAGTTGGCAGTACAAAAAGGACTTTGTCATGAGAAGTGTCTTTGTTATCACCACATTTACTGAGCTTCCCCACAGAGATAGAGATATACAGATTCTACACAGAGCTGTCGTTCAAAACTCTTATGACTCTTATTAATTCTGAGCCTGGTCTAAATCGACCCAGATCACACTGTGAAGGCATGAAATGTATGTAAGGGTTCAGTCTTCTTATGGCAACGCTATTGTGCCTGAATTTTACTGTGTACACTTCTTCATATCTGTAAGATATGTTGTGGACTAATGTCTTACCTGTGGATACATGGCGACCTGTGCCAAAAAACATATATAGGACAACAGGGAAGAAAGAGGTGTAAAGGCCAAATACTGGAGCCACGGATGTGAGTAAAGCAAAGGCCATGCCTGTAAAGAAAGAAAGAAAGAAAAGGACAGTTAATAACGTGTTACTCAGCCTTCCTTTAGGAATTTCTTTATTCTATTCCTGCTCCTCACGCTGAGGCCAGCAGACGCAGTGCAGTGTGAATGGAGCAGTCACTAGCTATGAAAAAAAGTAAATCTGAGAATAAACTCTATTAGCATATTAACAATTAATTGTTTTGTCGTGATGTGCATTAAATGTTTTACTAACTCTGGCGCTAACTTTTCTTTTATGACGCAGTGTTTACTCACCTTGCGGAATGTGAAGAATACCGACTGTGAGTCCTGCTATAGTGTCTCCTAGAATCCATTTCTTTAGCTTGTATCTTGGCAGCCAGCTGAAAATGGGCACTCTCTCCCTCAACAGGTGAAGGCAGGCTCGCTTTGAGCACCTGCACCTCCCTGCGATTTTGTCCCGGAGCCGCAAGCTTCCACTGGTGTCATCATCAGAGCCGTAAGCCTGTTTGAATCGGTCCTCCGTGTAAATGCTCCTGTACACGGCAACAGAAGCGCTCATATTGTCTCTGCAGTAACTAATGACACGGAGGTGTTGTTAGCTGTATTACATATATAGCTGACTCTGCCCTGACATCAAGAGTCATTGCATTTTCCTGTCAGACTCTTCCTAGCCAATGACATGGCTCATAGCTCAACTTTTTTTTTTCGTTACAGTAATCAACAAGTTTTTTTTCTTCACATCTTTTTTCAGCCTCAGAAATTATAAAGGTGTGTGCTGGTCGATCCCCCCCACTCCTCCCACCCCCCTTACAGAAATCCTCTAGGTCCTACTGCTAAAAGGATTTTTTTTTCTCCAGAAAATTATAGAAAACCAGACATACAATCTGCCTGTCCTTCACTCATAATACCTACTTCTGAACACACACATACACACTCCTTCACGCTGCACAGCTATGTGGGAGGTCAAAGGCACAATCGATAAAGTCATACAATGTATAGCACTGTGAAAGTCCTAAAGAGATCAAAGTAGTATTGCTGGTGGAACTGAAGTGTAACCTCAAACCATGTCAGTTAGCAAGGAGTTCATTTCCGAGAAGGATAAATGTCTGTAATGGTGGGGGCTGTTTAAACTGTGTAGCCATAAGGAAAAGAGTCTGCATGGTACATGAGACCTCTGTGAAACTCAATCATACATGGCATCCTGGTTCATGGATCAAACCACAACTTGACTCCGATCAGAGATTGTATGTGATGAGTGAGATGTTCTTTGTCAGACAGGAGGGAATACAGGGGAGCTTTGGATAAATGTGGCCACTGGCCATATATCTGCAAGACGCAGCATCAAAACAGAAGTAGTTTTACCAAACTGAGTAAGGGTGAAGCAGACGGAAATCGCTCTCTCAAGAAAGGATTAGTCTGGATGGTGGTTATAAAACAAAGGAAATGGAGAATTTATCTCAAAGTAAACCCAGTTTTGGGTGCTGTGAATGAATCTCTTGAATAAAGTCTCCCATTCCACGGGAAGCTACGTGAGGTAAGGCAGGCAATGCCGCTGATTTCTATTGTTGTACAGGGAAACACCCAGGGGTTTCGGCTTGAATGGGCCCAGACCTTGGCTAGAAGGGCGTCAAGTTTAAATGTGAAAATTAAAAATGTACTTTAAATAAATTCACGCACGCCCCAAACATCAAAGATTAGAAAGTATGAGCTGCAAATCTCACTGACCGTGAACCTGTGAAGACAGACACAGATGTATTGTAATGACAGTGTGGAGAGCACCATACAGGTATTACAACAATATACTGTATAAGTACCATAATCCCTATCCTACCTATGAAAGGTGATCATTATATCATCAAACAGACACAGGATGACACATCCCATTGTTAGATGGTAACCACTGTGGTCTCTAAGATAATTAATGTGGCACTCCCATCAGCAGGGTATGGGTTAAATAAGTATTTTGGGGTTAGGTGAGCTTTGCTATACTAACAGTTAATTACTTCTTATCTCATTTTTATTTGTGTTTTAGTTTGTTTCTGCACCAAAAAAGGATCCGTGCAACCAAGCTGCATGCAGCTGCACACTTCAGTAATCCCTGTAAATTTCGTCACTGCAAAGCATCGGACACATCATATGTAGTCATCTGATTAATTCTTCATATAAAAATAATCACTTTTGGAGTTTTCATGTCAAGTATGTGAAATCATTTTCATATGCCATGTCCCCTCAGCCCAGGGGGTGTTAGGTAATCCCACATACAGCGACAAGGCTGGATGAAGATCAAATGATTTAATCCTGAGGAATCTTTCTTTCTAATTACTATTGCTCATTTTCTTTTTTTTTAAAGGAAAACATTTGCTAATTTGAGCTAAAACTTCCCGTGTTGTTGTCATTCCACGAAAGAGAAACCACTGCTAAGAATAGAAGGGGAGTCTCACAGGGTGTAGGTGAAAGGTCCAAGGAAGTGCTGCAGATGCAAAGCGCTGCAGGAGCAAAGTGTGATGTATTCTTGTCTTTTTTAACTGAATGAAATAAACAGACATGCATGTGGAGAGTTGTTTTGTTCCTGTGTCATATTCCTAGAATTCGTGTCTCTGGTGGAGAGGCGATCCAGTGATATTAGGGACTTCCTTTAAATGCCAGGAATGTGGGCCATTGTGTTGATTAGCTCCAGAGGATTTATAAACATGCCAACAGAGTGATGTGTCTGCAGACTGTTTAAACAAGATATTAATCAGTTGTTAAATGAAAAAAAAAATGCACTGAATAGAAAAAGATAGTGAATGCAAACCCCAAACTAGACAAACACAGTTTGTCAGAACAATGAAAATGTGAATAGCTGAGAGGCAAACTAAGCTGCAACTTGTGTCCTTTCCATACAGCTAGGTGCATGAGTTGTTGGACAAAGACACATTTTTTATTGTTTTTTTTTATTGTTTTGCCTCTGCACACTATCCTACAAACAATTCCATTAACCGTTTAAGAACTGCATCCATTTTCAGAGGCTAAAACCTAATTTGGCAAAGTAACACAATTTCACATATTAGGATTGCTTTTAATGCTTGTGCTCGGATGATGAAAGGGCCTACAACTTTTGAGGACTGATATGGACACTACTTTAATTTTTAATGCACAAAAGGACAAGAGCTTAGTCAGAAAGTGCCAGTAGCATCCAGGACATAAACAACTGCATTAAGCGCGGAACACAGCTTCTGCACTTTTCAAGCATCACAGCAAGGTGGCAAAGAGTTATGTTAAACTGCAGTGTATCCCACTGGTAGGTACTAAATATAACCCTGTCACACCTTGAGGGTACTAAGACCTTGGTGCGACTGCTGTTTATTGATTTTTCATCTGCTTTTAATTGTATCCAGCCTCATATTTTAGCTCAGAGGTTGAAAAACCATAACGTCAGTCCCAGACTGATATGCTGGCTGATGGATTTTTTTAACAAACAGTCACAACGTGTGAGGGTAAACGATGTTTTATCAAATGTTCTTATATCATCCACAGGATCTCCTCAAGGTTGTGTTTTATCACCTCTTTTATTTGTTTTATATACCAATGATTGTTGGAGCCGGCACGAAGGGCATCACATACTGAAATTTGCTGATGACTCTGTTGTCCTCCCTTTGGTGAGCCATGCAGACCCTGACCATGGATATGATACAGTGGTGTAAGTCTTCCTTCCTTGAGATCAACGTTGGGAAAACAAAGGAGATGATCATAGATTTCAGTAAGAATCCAGTCATCATCTCTCCTGTAACCATCAACAACCAG
>VOQJ01021120.1:14647-26694 GCA_015052665.1 Apistogramma diplotaenia | reverse complement strand
CCTGGCCTCCAAAGCTACATTTATTACAGGTATCATTACTGCTAAAAGAGGCCGAGGAGTAACTAAACATAATAATAATGCATTAGTTTTATATAGCGCTTTTCTAGACACTCAAAGACGCTTTACAATTTTTCATGCACTATTCATTCACACCTCAATCACACTTGGTGGTGGTAAGCTACTAATGTAGCCACAGCTGCCCTGGGGCAGTCTGACAGAGACGTGGCTGCCAGTTTGCGCCTACGGCCCCTCTGACCACCACCGTCACCATTCACACAACCACATTCACACTAGGCAACGTGGGGTTAAGTGTCTTGCCCAGGGACACAAGGACAGCATGCGCTCAGATGGGGACTCGAACCAGCAACCCTCCGGTTGCAAGGCAAGCGCCCACCTACAGCGCCACTGCCTCCCCAACTGTTATTTGTAGTTATTTGATGTGATGCCCAGTGTCCAAATGGCCTTATTTTGGCTTTTCCTAAAAATGATGTAAAGATGGCATCAACGTGTGCTTGCTAGTGTTTAACTGTCCTTTTATTTTGTTACTTAAGTTTTTACTTTTGTTTAGATTTGAAAGCCTGATATTTTGGTATACTTCTAAATGATTGCACTCTGATTCAGACTCTGAGTGTGGGCGGTTGTCCCAGGAGTCCGAATATGAAGGTAGACCCAGAAAAGGATGTTCCCAGGAGGAACACAATGGACACACTGCCAGGTAAACTGACACACAAATGTTAACTGAGCTCACTCACACGCAGAGGTGGGAAGTAACTAAGTACAAATACTTTGTTACTGTACTAAAGTAGAAGTTTTAGGTTTCTGTATTTTACTGCGTTTTTACTCGTACTTTAGGATAGCCGGGATAGCTCATGAAATACTGGGTTACATCTTGATGAATTCAGTTGTGTAAATCCACAAAGAGCAGTAAACCTCAGAGCAGCAGCAGCAGCCGATCACTGCCTGACACAAAGAAGACCTACTCAAACTCACAACAGAAATTACTGTGAGTGGTGATTCTTTTCCTCACGCTGTGCCTCTGCAGCTGAGCTTAAGGTTCCCCCCACCTGCCGAATCCCACTGTAACCCCTGACTGCACTCACTTCCTTTCTTTTTTCAGGTCCTGAGGCAGAGTCACCCTGTATAATGTAGGTAACAGGAAATAGAGCTTTTTCTCTAACATAACAGTGTTCAAGATGAGTGCATTCATAAGTATTAGAATTTAGATTGAAATAAAGTTTGTGTTCCCGTGTAATAATCTTGTTTTATTATAACATTATTAATAGCATAAAGTTCAGTTAGCTCTGCACACAAATAGCTGGTAGAAACGTCCTCCAAAGAGGTGCTTTTACTTTCTTACTCTGAGTATATTTCAGAGTCTGTACTTTTTCACTTTTATTTGAGTAAAGAAGTACTTCAGCTTTTACCAGAGTAAATTTTTTAACATGTGCATCTGTATTTCTACAGAATGTTTGTACTTTTGCCACCTCTACTCATACTGTATGTGTAACATGGCTATTTGTGTTGAATTTTGCTGCATTGCAGTTCAACAACAAGTCAAAAGTTAATTCTGTTGTTGTCTTTGCTCAGAGTTTGTGTCCTATCAGATAACCACAGAGGGACTGTGGAACCTGCATAGACAGTTAAAGTAGTGTAGATGCTGGAATTATGAAAAAATGCAACATAAAGACAAAACCAAATTTTTGATCATAAACAGTCAGTCTCTCTCTGACTTCTTTATGCAGAAAATGGCTACAGTGTTGTGCATAAGTCCTGAACAGCCTCTTGTTTCTTTATATTTTAGCAGGAAATATGGGAAATAGGTGCAGCAGTTTATTGAAAATTGTGCAAATACACACGGAACTACAGTATATAGGGAAAAAAAGTTTGTACAGTTCTAACAAGCTTGAAAGCTGATATTTGCTCTGGCCACCCTTTGTTGTTCCACACAGCCTGAACTCTCTTACACAAGCTTTATTGTCATTTTTACGTAGTCTTCAGGAATAGTTCTCCAGACTCCTTGAATTACAGTACAGCTTTGCTTTTACGCTCAGCTGACACTCCCTGACCCGGAGTGGGCAGTCCACTCTTTCCTGGAGGACCATGGCCTCACACTTGGAGGTGTTAATTCTCACACCTGCTGCTTCACATTCAGCTTTGGACTTAATATCATCAGCCTCCTCCTTAATGCTGCTGTAGTCCTGCCGGAGGTGGGAGTTGAAGATCTCGTGGACAGGGGCCCATTCCAGGTGTTTCCAGCACACCCTCACTTCCAGCGTCCTCCCCCTCCACCTGATCCAACTCACCACCAGGTGGTGATCAGTTGACAGTTTTCTTCACCCAGAACATAGGAACCAACAATAACATGCTAAAAAAATATTGTCAGCCCAATTTTCCATGCGAAGTCGAACGAGATCTGTGCTAATGCTGTTAAGGAATGATTAAAAACAACATAACTGTATCTGTATTCCTGTAAGAACCTGATATGTGTGTGTCTGTGGAAGGAGCTGGCAGAAATGTTGCTGAACGCAGATAGGTGACTCAGCACTGCCAAGCTGGTCTGTGAGACTGTGACATGCGTTTAAACGAGCAGTGCCCACAAAGAGACCCATTCAATTAAAGCTCCCCTGCTTCTCCTCGCCCTTAAATCCCAGAGGAACTTGACTCCTGAAACCCGCCAACAGTAATGAGTCCCAGGAAACTGCTTCAGAACGTAAAACACCACTACAATACAACCTGGCCGAGGCTGACTTCGGTAGCAGTATTTCACCTCAGTTTGGAAACCAAGACTTCTATAGTGAGCTGAAGAGGATCTTAGCAACACAGCAGTTTTGCAAATGCCAAAAGGGCAGATGCTTATGCAAATTGTGCACCAAATTCATTTTGCTACTCCAAAGGGCTAACGTGTAAGGATAGCACCTCCACCCATTTTCACAGAAATACAATACACTGTTTGTAACACTTAGTTTTACCAGATTATATCAGAGATGCTGGAGCCGGTGTGACCACTCTGAGCAGAAGTCAGAATGAAATCCATCCATTTGGTGAGGTATAGGATTGCTCCACAGGATGTAGGTTGCTTGGCTCCTGCCCGATAAGGACATTAGCAGAGGTTCTGACTGGATTCAGAAGAGACATTTCTTCACTGTGATCCTGTTTCTCAGACACAGAGACATCTGTTGTGGTTTCAGGTACACCATCAAGTAGGTGCACATTGTAAATTTGATGCAAAGCTATATAGCAAACAGATATGAAGTCTAAATGATTCCATTTTAATATTGTATGTAATAGCTTAGTGGAACAGAGTAAATGAAAAGTTTCATCTCAGTGCCTTTATTTGTCAGCTTTATGCATTTTTTTTAGTACTATGATGATATTTCACTTATCCATATACTGTAGACCTAAAAATGAGTGATTCTAACTCTTGTTTTTAAAGAAGCCACAATGATCTTAAGTGTTCAGGCTTCAAAGAAAGGAAAAACACAGGAAAGATAACACTAACGGGGATTTACTGGCACATGTGCAGTCAAAGCTCTTTACAGCCCTGCTGTAGATAAAATTCATGGCGTGACAAAAACGCTCTGCCCAACTTTTGGGCATATGAAGCATAAAACACACACTTAAGGGATGAACTAGTGTGCTGTTTTTGCAGCAATGCCAAAGAGGTATCAACTAAAACCGTGGCATATCCTGATGTGTTGTGGAGCATGTCCTTAAAAATTTGAGGAAACTAGACAAGTGAATGACCAAAGTAGTGACAGACTTTTAAAAAATCTGACCTGACCGTCAGAAATGGTCTCAGTGGAAGGGTGGCAATGAAGAAGCTGTTCTTAATGAGGGAAAACAGGGAAGAGGTTGAGGAATGCCAAATTCCTCAAGAACTGGAATGAAAATCAGTGGCAACAGGTCTGATCGTGTGATGAATCCAAATTTCAAATATTTGGTTCAATTCATCATCAGTATGTACAGTATGGAGGTCGGGAGAGATCCACAGCAGTGGGTGTTTACAGTCATGGTCTAGCCAGTGGTGTTGGTAATCCTCTCAAAACTGATGCAGGTCAGTTTGATCCCTCCATGCAATACCACTTGGAAAGCATCTGACTGGCAGTGGCTTTATTTTTCAGCATGACAGTGATCCCAAAGACACACTTTGGTTGTCCTTCAAGAGGCCTGGAGGACTGCTCCTGAAGACTGCTTAAAGAAATAATTAAAAAATGCTGCCAGAGTTCAGACTGTGTTGGAGAATAAAGGTGGTCATATCTAGCTTTTTCTTTGTATTATGGAAATTGCATTGACTGATTTTAGTGGCTTTAACCTAAATGTTTTGTAACCACAACAAAGCAAAAGCTGATCATTTTCTTCTTCCTCTTTTCCCCTGTCTCCAGAGGTAATGATATTTCTGCATTTGCAAGCCACCCCATGATTCCCCGTACACCTGACACTGCAGCCAACCAGACCAGTGCTCACCAGGGTAGAGGCCTGGCCCCGGCTCCCCAGTTCTCACAGTCTGAGCCCCAGCAGAGAAGCCAGCCTGGCTCTGCCAGCTCCACAGGAGGAGGGGGGAATGGAAGTAAGCATATGTTAAGGAAATCAACACCAGCCACCAGCCAGTGTTGGCAGATTTTGGCCCCAGCTGGTTATTTTATCTCCTCTGCCAGCCGCTTTGGAAGATGGCCAGCTTTGATTTCAATGTTCAGTGCCTCTCAGAGGAAAAAAAAAGTTCCTGTGGATGCACTCTCAGTTTGAGTTGGCCTATGCAACTTTGGTGCTTCCTTGTTTCTAGAGGCTGACCGATCTAGGATTTCTAAGACCGATATGTGGTGATTTAAAAATCTGATGTATTGCCCAAGATCTTCTTTTCTTTTCGACACTCAGACCACAGACAGATTTCCCTAACATTTGCATGAGTATATATTTATCAGTTCTTACTAAGATAACTTGACAATGCAGTTGGCACAGTAAGTCATGGTTCACACATTTACGCTCTGCCCACCTTTGCTCAAATCAGCTAACAGGGAAGTTGCATATAACTCAACTCAGGAGTGTTTCTCCTGGCTTCCCTTTATTTATTTATTTTCATTTATTGGCTGTTATAAACGCCAATAGCAATATATTGCCAAATGATATGAACTAATATATCAGCACCAACCTACCTCTTGGTGTCTATTCCAGCTTATTACAGAAAACAGTACTAATATAAATGCTTAAATGTGTAAATTTAATTGATGAATTAACCAGTTTCACATTTGTTCCTGCTCTTATGCAAAGAGGCTTTAGCATAGCTTTAGGCGACAGTGCAATAAAACACATGCATCCCTCCCTCCGACTCACAGAGGAATTGGATATTGTCAGGAATCTTCCAGGTCTGTGGGCACTCACAGGGCTGAAAATCCGCTCTTTCATGCACTGTTGGTTCTCTGAAATCCAAGGACAACAGCAACACAATGGCTAAAGTGAAATTTACTGTAAAAACGCTGCTCCGGTTTCTGTTAGCTTTCGCTTCGGTTACACTATCAACTTTCACTTTTTACTTACTATTGGAAGTAAAATATACCGTTACCCCTTATTAATCTGGGTTAACATTTTGCCCGTATTGACAGGAACTTAGGAGCCGACACTGGTATATATAAGATATAAGTTGCACATAAGCTTCTTATTCTTTTAAGTGTGCATAAGTCAACTTAAGATACCGAACACAGCAATAGCTATAAACAGAACAACAAAGCGAGCACTGATTGTCACGCATCTGGAGGGGGGAAAGAAGCCAAAATTGGGAAAAGCAAACGGACTTTTATTGGAAACGCTGGACTGTCAGACCTAATATCAGTTCCATTTTTTATTTGCTGTCATTTTCATGTCTTATACATACAACTAGAGTCACTGCAGGGATGTTCTGGTGCTCTTAGTTGGCTGATAACATCTGCCCATGCTCTCATGCATCCTAATTGCATTTTATGAGCGATTGTCTCCTGCTCTTATGCTGGGTGCCCTTGCCATGAAGTTTGTAATGGCACCTAATAGCCGCTCAAAGCCACCGCATCCTGTGAGTGTGTTGTACTTCTGAGGTCTGGTGAATGTCAGACATTTGTTGACTCAAGGATGTCAGTTAATCATATCTCATCTCAAAGCAAACAGACATGCTATATAAAATAACTTGCATTGTATTTGAGGCAAGATTCTCCTCAGGCTGATACACATCTGCTACTCTTTGGTAAAGAAGAGTCTTTTGGGACTGTCATTTATGCACCCCACCCCCTCCCCCAAATAGGTCTATATTAAATATTACATTTTAGCACGCAATTTCTACATTTTCTGATCAATTAAGTCTAAATTTAGCCCTCTAATTTCCATATCCTCAACCCCCCTCTATCACCCTATCAACCTTTCTTCTAGGCAAGCAGTCAAAGAGGAGGTGAGGAGGGAGCTGTCACCACGGGGTAGCACTGTCTTCCCAGGAGAATTGGACTTCCTGTAACATCATCCCACCAGGTTACGATCAGGGTCAAACAGAGATGGTCGAGGCTCAGCGGCAAGAGGAGGAGCAGGAGGAACAATGTGGAAGATTGTTTTTCTGCTCTTTTTTTCTCTCCCTTCGACTTCAGCACAGACTACTTATGTAACATGATATGAACTTGAACAATAATCACAACCCCAATTCATGCTACTCTGCGCACCTGGCAGCCTTCCTTGGCCCTGCGTTTCTGCAGTTTCTCCACAGGGATAGAAATGGGCCCAATGTTCTCCAGTCGTGGCAGAATTTATTTGTGACAAGATTCAGGTATTTTAATTCTGAAGTCTTTCTACTCGCTTTCTTTTACCTCAGTAAGATTTCTGGCTAGTTTTCAGATGCAACACAGCCAGGGATGTGAGAGGGGGAATCAAAGTTGAAAAAGCAGCTTCAGCAAAGCCGTTTTTTTGTTTTTTTTTTATCTCTGAAGCAGCTGCAGAAGCTAAAATGCCATCGCAAAGACCAATACAAGAGCTGGTGCTCAAAGTTCTGATATTGACTTTGTAAATTGTCTGGATTTCAAAATGTGCTGCATTGCTTTTTCACTATGGTTGAAGATATTTGTCCACATGAATAAATTATTACGCAAGCTGTACTTCAGATATAAAACATCACCACAAATGCACAGCTCTTATCAAAGTAGCTGCTTCTATTTGGCAAACACTACAAAACCTTGTCAAACCTGTGCTTGTTGTTTTTTTGGATTACTTTTAACATACAGTAACATGTATGCAACTGACAAGAACTTGAATTTGTGTTAGTGTTTTAAATTCATTTTGTTTGCACTGTTTCCAGGTGTAGTTGTGTGTATTTATGATAAGATTTCTGTTGTAATGTGTTAGGGTGGTGGTTTAAAATAAATGTGTGATGTGTCACCAGTTTGCACACTGTCCTCAGTTCCCCATTAACTGCTTTATACCTGCTCAACTTGACATTTTTCAAGACTTTAATTGCTTGCCAATAGGTTGCTATTATTGACATTGCTATGACAAAAGGTATTTGTCCCTCCCTGATTTGTTTTATTAGTTTTGTGCATATTTGTCACACTTTCATATCAGCAAATAATCCAAGTAAATACAAAATGTATTTATTTAATTACTTAAGGGAAAAAAAGCTGTCCAAACCTACTTGGCCCTGTGTGAAAAAGTAATTTCCCTCTAAACCTATTAACTGGTTTTGCCAGCCTTGAGATTAATAATAACTAATGATTAAACGCAGACAGTAAAAAAGAAGTAGTGCATCATGGGAACCCCCAGGCCTATTAGAGCATAACTAAGGGATGGCTCAGGGTCACCTGATCCAGCCCTAACTATAAGCTTAAAAATAGTGAAGGTTTCTGTCTCCTGAATCCAGTCTGGGAGCAGGTTCCACAGAAGAGGCTCTGCCTCCCATTCTACTCTTAAATCAACTAGAAACCACAAGTAAGCCAGCAGACTGAGAGCAACAATTATGTGAGGAAGAGGATTTTAAATTCTGTTCTAAATTTAACAGGGGGCCAGTGAAGAGGAGCCAATATGGGAAAAATGTGCCCTCTATATTCTAGCCTCTGTCAGCACTCTAGCTGCAGCCTTTTGGATCAGCTGAAGACTTTTCAGGCAGTTTTTAGGACAACCTGATGGTAATGAATTGCGATGTTCCAGGCTAGCAGTAAGAAATGCATGGATTGGCTTTTAAGCGTCACTCAGCACATCAGAGCCTTAGAAATGGTTTTGTAACACTTTCCACTTTGTTTCTCGTCTGTGCTCGAGTTTCTTTAGACTGGGCCATGATCTGTTGCTTTTTGAGATCTTTTAGCTTCTATTTAAGCGATTTCTTGATTCAGCAGGTCAGGCAATAATCAGACCTGGTATGAGAAACTGAACTCTTTAACAATCGGGTGGGGTCAGTAACTTTATCATAGAGCCAGGTATGTTTGAATAGCTTTCTTCCCCTTAATAAATGAAATCATCCTTTAAAAGATGCATTTTGTATTTACTCAGGTTTTCTTTGTGTGATATTAAAATTAGTTTGATCTGAAACATGTAAGTGGGGCAAATATGCAACAAACAGAGAAATCGGGCAGGGGGGCAGATAGGTTTTCACACCCCTGTATATCCAGCATTTGAGGTCACTGTCAGAAGTCTTATGACTCATCACGGCCGGACAGTTGGTCTGTTTCCTCCTGCAATTCCGTCCTGTCCAGGCCCTATTTTTAAGCCTTGTATCTGTCACTGCACTTGAGTCAAACATTAACTGATGGGATCGTTGTTGCCGTATGCTGTGCTGCGGTTTATGGATGTGTTAACAGCACAGAGATGGAGCTGGGTGATCAGTACAATAGGATGGCTCCTCAACCTCAGAGGAATGTGTCTTTCGTACACCTGCGCTTTTCCTGCAGTGACAAATGTACCTCAGCATTGCTGTCTCCAGACAGTTGACTGATGCAGCCGTTAACATTGTGGAAGCTGGCAGTGAGGAAGAGCACAATGTGAGGAAACAGGCTGCACATGACAGACTGACGCACTCGCCCAGGTGTCCATGTAACCCTGAAAGCTTCTGTCGTGCTGGAACTGGCCAGCTGTACTGGCAACAGAGAGGAAGCTGCTGCTTTGTATCATAACAAAAGCATAGATAAGAGCCAGGGGATGGGGCTAACAGATATGGAAAGCTATCAAATGGATACTTTGGTGACATCTCCAGGGTCCGAGAACTTTGGACTTTTCAGACTTAAATTGCTTAAAACAGACTCTCTCTAACAGTGCCCCTTTGAGAAAGTATTTTTGTAGATTTGTACTCACAGATGAAATGCTTCTGTTACTAAATAGCCCCACATGTCATCAGGATCACTGTCACCCCCTTTAGTTGTGTTTATCAGTAGAGAGCCATGTGCATTACTGATAAATGTGACGCCAGCCACAAAGAGACTGTGTTACAGTGTCTCCCCAGCCTCCTGCTTCCTCTTGTCCTGTCCCTTAGAACAGATGCATGAAGTCGACCCCTCCCCCCTCCCTCTGTTAAAGACTTGAAGCTCTGTGGGGTGGGGGGGGGGAGGGGGGTTTGAAGGGGGGGGGAGTTGGATTACATGGAATTATAGGAGATAAGATAGTTCTCATTGCATGTGAACAGAAACATTCATGCACTCACTAAAGAACGAATTCCCCTTTTTAGTTCCATGGAAGTACTCTTTAACCATCAGAATGGAATCAGTTACACGTTTATTGTGTGTACACAGGAAAACACACAATGAAGCTGACAGTTTAACTGTCACCGCTGATATCTGCAGGCACTAAGAAGGACCTGTCCACTGGTGACTCCAGCACTTCTGGATCCGAGTTTGAGGATCTGTTGTTAATGCCTCAAACAGCATTTGACAAGACTTCATTTTATCGTGGCTTACTCACTTACCCATTTACAAACATAATGGCAGCCAAGAAGCCCTGTGAGGTGCTGGCCTACCATCGGGTATAATATCATGTCTAAACCATGTGGATGGGCACAAGGTTAGTGGGTCAAACTGCAGTTGGCTGCAGTTTCAAGGCACGATGTCTGGGGTGAAGCTGTGGTCTTAGCTCAAACTTGGCCTTGAAACCGGCAGTTTAAAAAAAAAATTCAGCTTTCCCATCGATACGCTTCCAAAAGTCTAAATGAGTCATGAGTTTGACCCAAAACAGGAGGTGTATCAGCACTGATAAAGTCTTGGTGGAAACTTTTGTCAGCATTTGTAATACATCCTCACTGCAAGAAGGAGCGCTTTCGCAGGTCCTTCATCCCAACACCAGCTAGACTCTATAACACACCATGATGTCATGAGTCACTTGGACACTTGGACACTCAACCTCACTGCCATCAGTATGCACACACGGCACTTTTTACACACAGAAAACATACATTTATTTATTTGTCACTCCCACCTCGGCTACAAGTGTATATAGTGTGTTAAAATCTGTATAAAGTGTTATTTTTCATGTATATGTGTACATATGTGTATATCTATAGATATATACTGTATGTAAAAATAAAAAAATTCTTTCCTGTACCACTGCAGTAACATGTGAATTTCCCCGTCGTGGGATCATTAAAGTTCTATTCTATTCTATTCAAAATCGGCAAAAGAGAAAGAAAAAGTTGAGTAAACTGGTTGGTTATAAAGGTTCACTTGTGTTCACTTGTAGCCATGTCTGAGAGGGGCATTCATAAGTCTGGTGACACCATCTTTATTACATCACCGCTTTCAGAGATGAAGAGTCTCAACTGATCACTGAGTGCAAAAGAAGGAAAAAGAAAATCACTGCCTTTTCTGCATGGTGACCGAGGAGCTGCATTTAAGAAGAGGAGGACTTTGATGACTTTTCCTCAGCCTGTTGTTTGTGTCATTTAGGTATTTAAGCCAAAGGTTCTCCTGCCTTGCCTCTCCCCTGCAGTGGCAGGTTTTATCATTTCCTATTGGGAATATATTTTTCTCATCACCTCTGCTTCTCCCACTTCAGCTTTCTGATCCTGCCATAAGGTCCAGCTAAAAGCTGTTAAAGGAGCTGTCGAGTGCAAGATTATTGCTGCTGCAGGAGGCCAGGGAGGGACAGGTGTGAGAAGGGTGGGACAAATTCTACAATTGTGCAATAGATGAGGTCAAATATTTTACGCCCCTATTATTCTTTCCTAGATAATGAAACTTAAGAATGTTTTCATAAATGAGCACCTGTGTGCCAGGAAGTAGATTCCATCGACTCCTGTAATCATTAATCCTTTAAACGCTGGTCTTAGCGTCATGTTTGCTTTGAGATTTCCTGGTTTGAAACGTGTTCCCTGACTTGGACTAATCATCCTTGCAAAGGCTTTAGATTTAAATCCTAATCATGTGGCATCTTCTCTTTTCACAACTTAATGGAATTAGATAGTTTGCTTTGCTTATTACATTATCGTTTTCTTTGATAATTCTCTGTGTTCATAACTCCATGCAGCTTTTTACACGTGATCCATACAAAAACCACAAATGTGCAACACCTTATTTTGTAAGCTGAGCAGCCAAGGGAAAGATGAGGTACTGTTATGTCCATAGCCGCCTCACCCCTCCGACTAAATCCACATGAAGGGGGGACAAAAAGCCAAAAAAAAAAAAAAAATCATAACGGAAAAAACACAGCCAGTAGGCAACAGGATGCACATGGCCCTGAGAAGGATGACTGGTTGGATCCAGGAAATGGGGAGAGAAGCAGAGGAAGGAGAGGTTTTGGATCACAGCTGCATTTGTATTAAAAAAAATGCTGTTTTGAAGCACAGAGAGACATTTTGTTGTTCTTTCTCCAGACCATAAAGCACGCGTTTTGCCACAGCAACAGTTGAGTGCGGTCGAGATGCTGACACCTCCGCAAACTGCTGATTATTTTGGAGAAGAATAAAAATGGACTTATGTTCCCCCAAACTATCAAAGCTTCTCTGTAGAAAATGTGTAAAAATGCAGCGGCTTTGAGATTTCCCCCTTTTTTTTCCACAGTAAATATGCAGAATATGTGAGTCATGCTGTAATGGTTTTTGGGGTTTTTTTTTTTTTTTAAATCAAAAATGA